>JAOTOL010000820.1:95000-136954 GCA_034440575.1 Imbricaverruca yamaguchii | reverse complement strand
ATGCGCTCAAATTGCTTTCGCGTTGTATCGATTTAAAGCCAAGCTTGGAAGTCCACGATTTGATAACACGAACAGAACAGCATCGAAAGGACACTCGTCCAATACGAAACACGGTCAAACAGCTTTTGCAAGCAGTCGTGCCGTCAAGTGACAGTTAGTTATTAGGGCTTTAGGGCGCATCGACTACACTGGTCATGTAGCACCCATCCGTCAAGTGACAGATTGGCCGACTGAGCACAACGCGTTTGCCTTTCGGTGTTACCAGGACAGTCATGTGCGCCACCATGTGGGTGAAAGGCCACGGCGGCACGAGGTGCGACATGGAGAGGAATGTGCTCGTCGATTCAAATTTCCGGTATCCACGAATACCTCATCGATCAGCCCAGCAAACAAGTGGTCTATGGTAACAGATGGATTCAATATTATATATCTACTCCATATCTATATCCTGTAACTTTCTATCTAAATTATATGTATATTTTATATCTCTATCTCTATTTCTCCATCTTTATCTGTGTGTTAACCACCCGTAGAGTCGCAGCGAATCAAAGCCACGCCGAACAAGGCAACCGTCGAATGCGCACACTAGCGCCACCTACAACAGCGTTGCAGATTCATCAGGCCACCTGGCAGGAAAATTACCCAGAGGCAGTTACCGACGCAGTTGGATAAGTATGTTGCCTGTGATGTTTTGGCATCCAGATAACTACCATTTCCGGAACATTATCATTCAATTCTTCGTACTTGAAGGTGCTATTTGACAATATACTGCTTTCAGAAAGTGCTCAGGCTTCACTGGAAAGTGCAAACTGAGATTCTGATCACAGGTTTGAAGAAAAACCATGCTCATATTCCACTGCCCAACAAATGTGTGGGACGTGGGAGTGCAAAGTACAAATCCAACCCGGCTACGGACCATCACCGTTGGCCGCTTGCCACAGGGTCCAGCACACCACCGGTCACACCGTCCGCGCCGAGTAAACACGACAATGATTATATTTACAGCCGCGTAAACACGCCGCTCAGTCAAGTCGGAACAGAAAAGCAGCACTGTTCAGAACCGCTCCTGTACCACGGCAGCGGCGGCGGCGGCAAGACCGGGCACTCAGACGGGCAGCGGTTCCGTTCGATTGGTTGGTTGGTTGGTTATTGGTTTTACGACACATCGACCGTTGAGTCATGTAGCGTCGCCAATCTCTCACGCCGATTGGTCGCGGGCGAAGAGTAGCGACAGGTGAGACTCGAACTCACAACCTTTCGATTGTGAGACGAGCAACTTACCCATAGGCAACTCGTCCCCCGGCTCCGTTCGAGTTTCCGCGCCAGACGCCCGGTCCGCTCTGCGAAACCTGCCTTACTACCCGGTGCACTCGAGGAGCCAGCAGTGGTCTGCACCAGTCCACAGCCTGCACCCCGCGACTGACCACCAGCGCAGCCCACTACTCACTGGGAGTGGAGACACAGCAGCTGCCCACAACTCCCACCGTCGCCGGTCCAGCCCTCCATTCACGTCTCGCCGAGACATCGCCGACAGTGAGGCGGCATACTCCCTGGCCGAGACGACCGCCCGCCCGCCACAGGAAGACGTCGACATCGACGTCAATATAGGAACTGTGACTGTGGCGAGGGTCCAGCGGATTCGTTCTTGACCAGCTGGTTGTCATGGTAGCGTTATGTACGGGAGGCTTGGGTTCTTTTACAACGCTTTAAACAACCAGGCCATATATAATCACGGCGGGTGGACTCGGTAATGTCGCCGGCTGTGGGATCCGAACCCACAATCCCCCGATCAGGAATGCAACGCCCTGCCGGCCGAACCACCGTGATC
Organism: Imbricaverruca yamaguchii; assembly: GCA_034440575.1. Lineage (NCBI taxonomy): Eukaryota > Metazoa > Arthropoda > Thecostraca > Neoverrucidae > Imbricaverruca > Imbricaverruca yamaguchii. Next base: position 135,126 of record JAOTOL010000820.1, on the reverse strand, counting down.
CCCTGCAGGGGAGGCGCCCCGCCCACGTCCCTGGCGCGACAGGTGACCAGCGGTGGACGCTCGCCAGCTGCCGGTCGGCCGCCGGTCCGGCTCGGCCCAGCGCCCGCACCGCACTGGCTGCCAGCCGCCGGCAGCTGTCGGTAGCTGTCAGCAGCTGTCGGCCGTGTGGCCGGCGCGACCACCGGCACTGGGCGGCGCAGCCGTGTCCACTCCGCCGAGAGGAGGCGCACACTCCGAACACGTCCTCCCCGGTGCCCGGCTCCCAGGTCTCCGCCTCTGCGCTCTCGGCCACACCAACCCGAAACTGTCGACGATCCGCGGCTGCAGCGCTGTGACGGCTGCCCGGTAGTTCCACTAGAATCGTCCGGCTGCACCCGACTGAGACACACTGAGGCAAGAAGCAACAGCTCGGCGCAATTCTTTTTTTTTAAACACACACGCCCATGTGTGTATGAGGCGCTGTTAATCCAATACACCATCCTGCGTACGAGAAGGCAATGCTGATCCCGCACACCACCCTGCGTACGAGAAGGCAATGCTGATCCCGCACACCAACCTGCGTACGAGAAGGCAATGCTGATCCCGCACACCAACCTGCGTACGAGAAGGCGATGTTGATCCGGCTCACCCACCTGTGTACGAGAAGGCGATGTTGATCCGGGCGGAACTGTGCTCCCGGGTCATGAGCATGACCTCCGCGATCAGCCGCTGGATGTCCACAGGTAGCAGCGACAGGTCACCAATGAACCGGATACACACTCCATGCTCGGAGAGCTTGTCTCTGCGAACCATCAGCGGTCAGTGGGTTGAATCCGTCGCGGGGACGATCATGGGTCAATGGGATCACCGCCACATGTCCCCAGGGATGGCCAGGGACCAGTGGGAGTACACATAGTGTGCACTGGCAATGCATTTGCGATTATGGGCTCGTCAACTCCAAGTGTCACTTTGTGACTCAAATAGTGTACATTCAGACGCAGCACAATGCAACGTCAATCAGCACTACTAGTCAGCCAAGTGGATCTTATGATGCAAGAGAATGGCATGAGTAGGCTGAAATGATATACGATTTATACTGACAGCTCCACATCAAGTAGATTACACTACAATACTGCAGACAGCATTGGTCGGATTCATCTCTCATGGTTTCCATAACAGGTGCATGTTTCAGTTTCCATGTGCACATGTAGACAGTGCTAAGTTAGTTAGTTATTGTAGTTCAGGGGCGCATCGAATGCAAAAGTCATATAACCTCCATAAACAGTGACGGAGTTAAAAACCTAAGGGTATCTCTCCAGCGTTTGCAACAACACACCACACCATTTCACCAGGTAACTGACGGATCGCCCGCGGCATCACCCCTACACAGTCTAGAGCGGCACCCACTTCTCCTGCAACAGCAGACGAAACTTGTCGCGCGCCAGGTTCATGATGCCGTCGATCTCCTCCTGGGGCCGCCGGAAGTTCTCGATAGAGAACGCGTACACGGTGACCTCCGTGACCCCAAGGTCACGACACCACTTGAGTGTTTCAGACAGCTTTGTGAACCTGGCGCAGAGAAAGCACCTTGGCAACACCTGCATGATAGCATGGAGAAAGCACACATGGCAGGGGTTGGTAACGGGTAGGATTCTAGGGTGTAACGTGTTAAATACATCGCCAGTTTTAATATGGAGGCTCCCAGTTCGTGCTTCATCGATCCTTCAAAGTGGAAATGACTTATTGTCATGCATTCACAGATATAAATGACTGGTAAAACATGTTATTCTCATGGTTTGAATGAGGCATCAAAAGGTAACCCAAGCTATGGGGCTGCTTCTTTATTAAAGTGCACTCAACGGAAGCGACAAATGCGCCACTGTTTAATTTACACATGTGGCACCTATGCATGCCTACATAGCACATATGTGCTCCATTTATTTCACAATTCAAGATGAGCAGATCGCAAGGTATCAATCAAGTGGAAAAGTTTGCAGCTTCTACAAGTGCACGTCTACGATGAGCGTCAGCATCTCGATGAGCATCGCCATGCTTCCAGGACTTCAGATTCTCCATATGCACACAAATCAAAAGAAAATAGCTGTGTGTTACTGCCCTCTATGCAAATCAGCTGTGGCTTTCTGCCCTCTATGCAAATAAATCAGCTGTGTGTTGCTACCCTATATGTAAATCAGCTGTGCATTGTTGCCCCCCACACAACACCACAATGTCAATTTGACACAAATGCACAACCATCTGCATTATTATTATGAGAGAATAAAAGCAACCTGCTCCCCTCCGCGTCCCCACACGCCGTTCGCCGCTAGCACTAACCCGCGTGCGTGGCCCTCGGTCTTCTCCATATTGTTGCGCTTGGCGAAGCGCCGGTTGCCGTCCATGATGAATGCCACGTGTCGCGGCACGTGGCCCGACTTCAGCACGTTCAGACAGACGCTTTCGTACCATGTCAGCTTCTTCTCGCTGATCCATGTCATGCTGCGCACCCTGTCAACACGCCATGTCACGTGAGGTTGGTCAAGGTCGTCAGTTGACTTATGGCTTGCCTGTTGATATTCTGTCAGTTTGATGGTGTACTGGCTGGATGGTTAGCTGGGAGACTGGATGGTTGGGTGGTTGGTTAACTGATTAGTCGGTTGCTTTTTTAATTATACAAACAGACATACACCCACACACAGTTTGTGCCATGATGGAATACCTGAGCTGGGGTATGTGGCATTGCAAGGTGCCAACATGTTGATGGTAGTCATAAGCAACACCCGATGATTGCCATCATAGGCACAACTCCGTGATCTTGTGCTACAATGGATGATCTACATATCAGACCTCACAGATATATTTGATCATGATAGCAATGTGATTGTGATATTATTTATCAATGTGAACTACACATTGACCCATTTACAGCTCTGCAAGACTTGGGACCTGAAAATATGGGGTAGCACGCCAATGCTTCTTACTGGAGTAAAAATATAACATATTATACCACCATTTGTTGGAGGAAACTTATCAACACTTTTGACACATGAATGCGAACATCAAAACTATCACTATTAACAGAAATGAGCCAGAACAGAAATGAGCATGAGCTCATACTCCAGGGAAGCACCAGACTGCAAAGCATGGCACTTTCAATAAGATTGTGTCACTGCTGGGAAGGTGGGGGACGAGTAGTCTAGGGGTAAGTATCCTCTCTCACAATTGAAAGATTGTGGGGTTGAGTCTCACCTGTTGCTACTCTTCACCCACTGCCAATCCATGTGAGATTGGTAACACTAAATAACTTAACAGTCAAAGTGTCATAAAACCAACAACCAGCCAACCACAAAATGAACAATTACCCACCTTTGTCTCAGTTGATAGCTGCCAAATTTGTTTACCATACAAAAGCCTCACCATCTTTTTTTTTTGGGAGGGGATGTTAAAGAGAGATTCCACTAAAGGTCCACATATTTTGCAATTCCATGTGAACATGGCCAGGCTATCCAAGGTTGGCTTTGATTTTTTTAAATTGTGAAACTTGTTTACACTTTTTATTCATTTTGTGAAAAATGAGGTTAGGACAGGCCAGGTTATCTTACATAAATACTGGATAGTTCAGGACAATTTGGTCAATATTTTGTTAATTACCTCAAATAGGGGTCAAACTAGGAGGTAAATTTGCAGTTTACAGTAATTGTTTATTTTAAAACAAAATCTTTTAATGCAATGTCCATATACCTAGGCTAGGCATGCTTATCTGTGCTTAACTTAGTGTGCTTAACATGTGACCACTCTTTTTTGAAGAAAACATATCTTTTACATTAAAAAAGTAACATTTATGAATGTGCTGAGCATGATGTAACCACCCATATCCTCTGCAACCAGTGTCCTAACATTACTTCACCATTAACAGTGTGGATGAAGAAAGAAGTTGCTTGGGAATAGTGAAAGATTGGAAGAAAATAAAGTAGCTCCACTTAAGGATCAAAAAAGCAGAATGCTGTTGTAATACACATATTTCACTTCAGTCACATGCATTTTTCATTATTTAGCTGTTGTGTGTATAATGACTGCTCACACATGTGTCAAAATGGTAAAAACCTAAGACAAGGATGAAATAGCACAATTCCATTAACTGTGAATTTCTAGGCCACATTGTCAATTATTTTACACTGTCTGCAACTGCATACTTCTCAGTTTGTAGGCAAAAGAACACCCAAGAAATGGCATTGAGTTGGGTGATATAGCATAAAAGCAGTGCTCAAAATAAGGTAAAACACATATGATAACCTCATCCAACCTAGCCTAACCTGTCCAAGAAAGCAAATTATTTTTATTAATGGCAGTGTTGGAAAAACTGGCATTTGTTGGTGTCAAGCATACCAATACATTTTGTACTCCACGATTGCACCTATACTAAATGAAATATTTTGTACTCCAGAAGGGAAAAGGAAGAACAACATTGTTTGGTCAAGTGCAACCACTCAAAGTCCATACCTGAAAACAGATAGCAATTGCAGCAGTACCAAATCACCGACCCACCAATGACCACAATAGAACTAGATGACATTCAGATCTATTGGTATTGGTGTTGTTTGTCAGCTTTTAGCACCATTTATATGCTAAAATTGTTTGCACACCACACAAATGGCATTGTGTGACATCATGTAAGAGGACGCATGTGAGAAGACTATTTGTGTCAACATAGTCAATCATTAATTCAATATTTATTCAATATTTATTCAATGTTGATTCAATATTCATCAATATTTATTCTTATATATGATATATTTAGGTTAATCAATATCTCTTCAATATATATTTTTAGATACTTGTGCTGGAGTGTTCACCAAGAAGTACCAGAAATCCCTAGTTGGCAAATCTTGGGGTACTTGGTATCACCAGAGTAAATACTTGAAGTCTCATTTGTCCAATAAGGTGGTTTGAATGTGCAATTAAAGGTCATTTTGTTAGAGACAAGTTTTTTTTTGGACACAATGAGCCCATTCAATGCAAGAACATCACTTCAAATTTATGAAAATTGGCCCGGAGAATTGGCATATTCTCCAAGGTGATTACACCAAGAAACCAACCCATTTGTGCACTTATGCATGACTGTCAATTAAAAAAAAAGATATGTGCAAAAAAATAATGCACCTTCAAATATAACTGCATTTGGGGTTCGTCCTTGTCAGTGAAGGGTCCATAATACTTGTTCCAAATTTACTCCAAGCCATTAACTGTTTGCTCACCCCATGGTTGGCTGTCCTAGTGCTGGGGTAAGTGAATCTGACCATCTCTATTTAACAGAAAAAAATCAAGCCACCTATGAGTGATTTTACAGGGGCAATTTGCTCTTGCATCTAGCAGCTCTGGATCCTTCCAAAGTTGATCTTTCCTTGAACTAAACATGCCAGCCATGAACTAAACAAGTACATAAAGGAACTTTTGATATGAATTCAGTTTCAGTCATTTTTCAGCTTCTTCATGTAAAATAACTTTCTTGGTGGTGAGAATACTATTTTAGATGGATTGCTTTAGTATAATTTGATTAAATCATTTTATATTCCAAAGCCTATATCCAATAGTCATGTGGAGTTTGTTGCTGTCAGGTATGCATTGTGAGCTGGTTCCATGTGTAGGGTGCACATTTGTGAACTTCATTGACATAGATCAAGTATACTTTTGTTACCATTTTCTCTACCATTACTCATGAAGTTGGCTTATAACCTCATTCTTCGCTAATAATTCAACCACAGCTAATTTTGAGGTCTGAGGCAGAGCTGTGTATTATGTGTCAGTGGCAAATGGTGCACACAAACTCAGAATGGTGCAAAGATTGACTGGGGCCATGAAATGCATTTTGGGAGTGCTTGAGATTTTGGACAATAATGGAAGTTAGCAATAATTCAAATGAATCATGGGTGAACTCTGCTCATTAGTTCTAGGACTAGTCCTTCAGTGAAGTATTTGTCGAAGGATGATCCCAGTTGTGTGGTCTGCCCAAGATGAGCTTGAGTGTGATTCATCCTGAGCTCTGCCAGGAGAAATGTTATTGGTGTATCCACACCACACCATGCTTATCATAAATATTTGTTTGTGAACTTTGGGAATACATCACCCACCTACACTCAGGCAATATCTATCCCATTTGCATATATCATGTGTGTGTGATTGTGGTTTTAGGGCACATCGACCATGGTTGGTCATTTAGCGCCCATTGCATATATCATGGGTATATTTTTGGGAGTACTTTGGTTACTGTGGGCATTTCCCACTAGATGCATTCCTTGGCACAATTGAACCTATTCATGACTTAGCTTGTTGACATATTGCTGACTTAGCAGTTAGCTACATGCACATATATGTTTGTATGGTACATACAGCATGAAATGATAACATTTATTTTTAATTTCATTAAAGCAACACTATCACATCATGGACAACTCGAGCTGTATGAGCTGTCAAGCTGTATGACCAACACAGTCGATGCACCCGAAAGCCCAAATAACCAACCAATGGACAACTCATTTTTTAGTGCAGCAAAATTTTTGACATGGCATAGTTTGCCAAAATGTTTCTGCATACAAAAATGCTAACATTGGTTTTCAGCCACACTAAAACAAGGTTAATTGTCAGCAAGTGCATAGCTATTTTTTGGAATCCAGCTGAAAAATTCATACTCGAGCTAACAGTTTTGCACTCCACTACGAAGAAAAAAAGGAAATCCTACATTGCTTAATGGAGAATGTTTAAGTTTTTTCTTCTAGTTTTCAAATTAAAAAACCAAACCAAACCTAAGCTAGCCTGGACCACTGAAGAAAAGAAACAATTTTTTAAATTGTAATTTGAATACCTAACCATAAAACCATAACCTAACCTAGCATAACCAAACCAACACCTTTGTATGTTTCACGGAGGTAAAATGTGCATGAAACTTGTCACAATTAACTTAAACTGGAATAATACCGGTAGTAATGCATTTCGTGGAAATTGAAATAACTAAATACATATTTTCCACCGAACTCAACTTGGACTTTAAATGGTTTAAGCTTGTCAAACCTTGCCCATCAAGTTATTATTATTCAGTATACCTAGTTATGAGGCAGGTAGATTTGCATATACCTATGTGGGAAAGTAGGACGGTGGGCGCCGATAGGTGAACTTACCTTTGTAGAAAGCCACCTAGTTGTTTCGGGGGCTTGCGCGAGGCGCCTCCAGTGCACGAGTATAATTAATTAGACCTGTTTGTAACATTTCCGAAACTGTAATTGATAACACCGAAGTCACAGTACTGTAGTCATTGATCTCCATTAACCGGTTTTTCCTTTTCGATTGAACATGCACCACTAAAACCCTGCAAAACCTGAGCCGGTACTCTCGCCAAACGCCCACAACGCTCCTGTAATTGCCGCTGCAACCTGCCAGGAGCGCAAGGCGTAAGTGGCCTTGATTGCAAGTCTGCTGACTGCACATGTGCTGCCAAACATGAGATATTTCGTAAAAACTCCCTAAACTTCGCCGAAATTTTTGTATCATCAGAGTAATCTTCACATTGGTCCCAGGAATTGTCAACCTTCAGAGAAGCACAAGCCCTATCTAGAGATATATTATGAAAGCTAGCAGACACGTCGATGACACTTGTCGCTTATCTTGACGCAAATGATTCAAATGATGAAAGTCCGCGTCATACGAAACCAGCATATTTCAGTGAAGATTTGAGATACGGGCATATATGTCGATTTGCATAATTCGTGCATCGTGTGAGAACCTAAGGTTCGTCATTAGATCGAAGTGTCTACCTCATTTTGGAGTTGTCCGAAATGGTGTCCGACACGCTGTTTTCTGGTATTTGGATGGCATAGATACACGGAAATGCAGAAAACCTGAACTGTACAAACGCTTAAATCACAGGTGTTGATTTCTGAAACGTATTGGGGGGGGGGGATACATGAAAGCATATGCGAGCCCAAATTGACTTAAGGGATGCACTCCATATGGTATCATGTTCAAATGTAAACTGTTAGAGAGGCAAGGCCAGCACTGAAGAGAGAACTTGCCCCCATGAAGTGCTTAAAAAACACCCTGGATTAATTCGAAAGTTAAATTTCGGTATAAATGGATTGTAGAAATGCACTGATTCTGCGGTCGAGTGAATCTCCATTGTCAAAGCTTTGATAAAAATCACTAGCTTAAGCATTATTTTGATCATATTGGTAACCACAGCCTATATGTCTAAAATCCACCTTTCGAAAGCTTTAATTGATCCATGGGGAGAAAGAAGACAAGTTCAAATCAAGTTGATGTTCGGAATATAAAAAAATATCACAAGAGAGAGGGAGAGAGAGTTCTCAAGTACATATTAACAAGTCTAAAAATGGACCCCTAGAGTCCTGTGTCCCCGTGAATCCCTCTGGAGCGGGAAGCATGCCCCCTTCTGCCGCCGTAACGAAGCTCATGATCAAGGTACCTTTACTAGAAGGTTGATATAACTTTTCCTTCAAGCCCGCTCGACGTCATCCGAAGGTTGTTTGGTAGTAATCTGGTTGCATATAAATTTTTCGCAAATCTTGCGCAATGGTTACTATTTATTTTGAGCAAGACAATATGTCTTTCGCTAATCAGGTGAGTTATTATCTTGTTCTGTTCTTTCCAGTGAACATTTGTTCTGGCCTTTTTGTCATGCATGGGCAATGTTGGACCTATTCATTGTGATCGTGGATATGGAGAGGAGTATTTTGTGAGCATCCAGTATGGATGGCATCTTTCTTCAAATATTGCGCATCATAACTTGGTTCACAACCATTCCTTTGAATTTTAAGTATATTTACTTGATAACAGCAGCTCATTGACAAATATTACCAACTCAAGAAATCCACCCTCAGATGAGGAAAATAAATCATTTTCTACAGAGGATAATGTTATTGATTCCTAAAATCCAGGAGCACCCCATTTTTTTCAAACATGTGCCTTCCTACATTGACATACAGCAGTTGTGGAAAACAGCCTTTTCTAGGCAAGTTAGACCCAGAGCCAAGCACAGCACTACATTCTTGTTTGATAAATTGTAAGTGGATCATTAATGATGCATGCATGCTTAAACATTGATGTGCGATACCATTGTTTTTTCCAGAAATACCATCCTGAAACATTTCATGAGTTGCAGTCTGATTACCAAGGGTATGAATTCAACATCCAGATATAATGTTGGGATGTAGCACATCTCTGATTCAGGTGTCATGCCATACTGTACAATACCTCTGCATAGAAGTGGAACTGGAGCAAGCAAGTTAAATAAAGAAGAAATCTGATTACACAATTTTGATCAGGATACTGCTTAAGCAAAATGTGTTCGCACACAATGAAACATGTTTCTGAAATGTTGGATGTTGGGAACCAAGAGTATGCTCCAACAATTTCCAAGAAATTGATAACAAAATAATCCTAAAAAGATCTGCCAAAACCTGTCTCTTTGCAGAGAACCATAAGTCACCTACAATCAGCTGTTCCTACCATAATATTCCCACCAGCTAAAGCCCTTGGCAATCCTGAAACTTCATGATATTATTGCTGTTTATATCATTCGTGGGATCACTTTGTTTTGTTTTGCCTGTCATTTTTTGTATGTTTGCCATGTTTTTGTTTCCTGTACCAAAAAAAGATGGAAGGGCCTGGTTAGGTTAATGTTCTTTTATTTCAAGTTTTTATGCTTTTCTCTAAGAAAATAGATTAGGCTGGCTAATTTTAGGTTAGGTTACTTTGCAATTTTGAGATCGACTGGGTCCAGGTCACTGGTCGCATCTCAGTAACTGATAAATGGGACACCCTGTTGAGACTGCCGAGATTCTCGACGAGCACCTGCCACTCAGAAACATTAAAATTCGGAACCCAACAGCACCACACGTTAGCAAAGCTACCATACATCTCATGCATGGGCGAAATGTAGCATTGCGCTTACAAGATAGAAACACTTACAAAGTACATAACCGACAAGTTCGATTACCTATTAGAGCTGACTGTAGGGAAGACATTAGCGGAAAGATTGCTCAGAAAGGTCCATCAGCTGCGTGGCGTGCTATCAAGCCTATTATCGATACAAAAAAGGATCTCACAGAGTACAACCTCAGATCCTACCTGAGCAGCTAAATAAATATTTTGTTAGTGTCGGACAAAAAGTATCAGCAGAGGTCAAACGCCAGGCAAACATGCCTGAACACACATCTCCCAGTTGCCGGCCATCGCGCGTCTCGACCAGCTCCTATAAAGTATCACCCATATCTCTTGAACAGCTATCCAAAATCGTCATAAAGATGAGAAGCACAATTGCGTCCGGACTCGACGGGATCTGTATTAATGTTATCACATTTTGTTTTGTTTTTATCGGCGAAATGCTGCTCGACATTAGAAACACATGCCTGACTACAGCTGTGTAGGGAGGTTCAACTTCGTAGCAGAAAATCGAGCCTCAGGAATACCCACGATGCATCCGGTTAATAAAGCATATCTATGAACTCGTCGGAGAATGTGGCCCCGTCAAAACGTGACATTCCTCACATACCCCGACACAACTGTCACCGGCCGGAAGGGCTCCGTAACCTGGCGGGTTCCTATGCCGCCACGCCCCGCCCCCACGGTGCTCCGTCTGTACGAATCCAGTGTCGCCGCCCGCTCGGTGCAAATACACGGCACCTTGTGACCCCGTCACGCCCCCCGAGCAATGGCCGCTGCCTCGACTGACCAATCATGGTCCGGCATACACTATAGCAACTGCGCCGCGCGAGTTCTCCAATCAAAACGCTGTTTGTTAGAAATTATGGATAGTATAGGCAGTGTCGTGCATATATACCTGTACTTGCATGAAAATAAAGAGGGGTCCCAGGAGACGCACGGAGACGGACGCAGGTCTTTGCAGTATACTGGGCCAACGCCCGGTCACGACAGTCGATTGCGTTGGCGACTCTATTCGGTAAAATTCGTGGCCGACTCTCACAGGCGTCTGACTCCGGAACTTCTGAGCCGAGGTGGCTAAAGAGTGAGTTGTTCTCTACAAAAACCGTGGTATATCAAAAACGCGTTGGTCCATTCCTAGACTACCCACGGCCAGGGTATTAACTACCTGACAGCTGATATCCCCTCCATTTAGAAACAGTCAGTAGTATCTCCCATTTACAAATCAAGAGATCCTTCGGATCCCTCTAATTCTAGACCCATCGGATCCCTCTAATTTTAGACCCATCTCACTGGTTCCGGTTATTGCCAAGATCACTGAGAGAGCAGTGCAGAAACAACTCTATCACTACCTAAACTCAAACCACCTGCTGGGCCAAACTCAGCACGGCTTCAGACCACGCCACTCTACGGAAACCGCCCTTATCTCAGTCACAGACGAAATACTAGCAGCAATGGACCGGTCGGAAGTAGCTCTCCTTTGCATTCTGGACCTCAGTAAATGTTTCGTTGTAATAGATCACACCAAACCGCTCACTAAACTTGAACTCCATGGAATCGATACCGACTGGTTTAAAGCATATCTGGGAGGTCACACGCAGGTTGTTAGGGTCTCAGATCAACACGGAGACAGGCATCTCTTCTCCTTTCTCCCAAACAACATAGGTGTCTTTGAAGGCTCATCATTAGGTCCACTTCTCTATTGCATCTTTTCGAGCGACCTCAGTCTGCACGTCCCGGTAGCACATGTCACCCAGTTCGCAGACGACACCCAGGTCCTCATCTCCGGTCGGAAATCTGATCTCCCAAATCTGATAAGTCAGATGGAGAAATGTCTGAGCCAACTCTACGACTACTTCCTGGATAACGGCTTGAAGGCGAACCCGACCAAAACTCAGCTTCTCACCCTCGGATCGCGTCAAAATCTACGCAATATTACCCCGATGCGAGTGTGCTTTAGGGACGCCGTGATAGATGAGAGACATTCGTGTAAGAACCTTGGGGTGACATTTGATCGCCACATGTCGTGGGATTTCCATGTAGCTGTTGTGGTCGGCAAGTGCACTGAGTTCCTTCTGGCCCTGAGGCATCTGCGTCACCATCTGCCGACCAGTACCCTCTTCACTATAGACAATAGCCTAGTTATATCCAATATCCGATACTGCATATCTGTTTACGGGAACGGGTCGTCAGCAAACATCCACAGACTAGACAAGACCATTAACTTCGCCACTAGAGTCGTTTCAGGTCTCCGGATATTTGATCATATTTCTGATGCCCGAAACGAGTTGGGTCTCCTCACTGCAGCTGATCTGTACCTATTTCACAGTCTCACTTGGCTCCACAAGATCATTCTGACGGGTGAGCCTACGCACATTGCCGGTCAAATCACTGCAAACTCTACCCTGCGAAACCGTCACACACGTGCAGACGACTACCTGCACCTGCCAGCCATACACAGAGAGGCTGACCGCAGGCGATTTCTCTATTCGTCTGTCTTCCACTAGAACAAACTTCCTACTGAAACAAAAACATCGAGGTTGTCTAACTTCAAGAAACATGCACTAGCGTATCTCCACGAACAACACTAGTCACACAAAAAAAACTTACACGATGGATATGTGTACACTATGAAGTCACCTTTAGGCCATCGTTTTTCTATCACTTCTACAAGCCACTCGTGTATAGCTCGTGTTGCAAGTACGGTGTATGTAGTGCGGAAAGTGATATGGATATTGTATTATATTGGCGTACGAATGGTTGTTGCGTATCTGCTCCCACTATTGACCACAAATCTATCCTTTCTTTGTAAATATCTGTGAGTTCAACCCATACTGTCCGCAACAGCCACTGCACGTGGAGGGCATGTATTGTTAAATAAATAAATAAATAAATAAATAAACATTAACATTTGGTTTCCTCCCCACCATTTATGAATGGCGTCGGGCGGTCGGGGACGGGCTAGGGGTCGCCAGCATCGCCGCCAGCGTCCGGCTGTCTGGTGGAAAGTTCCTGAATGCAATGCGCAAAGTAACAATATGCGCAATATATCACTGTAAATGGCAATGGAATTTACGTCTGAAGGCAAACTAGCTTTCATACATGTAATTCGTATCATATTTTATGGAGACAGAGTCTCATAAATTGCAACTATATTTTTTCGCACTCACACTAATGAACATCCGGGCGCGCTTGTCGCGTGGGCATGCTTCAGAGTTCTTGAATGGCATCAGGAACCTACCTGTTTTCTTTCTTTACTGGGGGTGTCCCTGATGTCCGCATTAACATTGCGTCTGACGCCAAACGGTATGCCTTAGTGCTAAAATAGCATTCTTGTTATTGAACGCATGTATATCTTTATTGATGCAATACAATAAATATTTTGGAACGTGTGGCATTATATTGTTTATTTTTTAAAAGATGGTTTGAACATAATGGCTGGAAGCCCTCACCTGTGTTATTTAAGAATGTATTACACTTAGTATAAGGGGGAGGTTATCATGGGATAACAAGTGAGTAATGCCTGTTGATTGATTCTTTCCATTGACAATGATAGTATGTGTGTAAAATTGTGAAAATTAATAATGAGTCCCCGGACCATTTCTGATCACAGTGTTGTTTTCCTGGTGTTTCCTAATGTCCTTTGAATTAATTTGACAGCCATTTCTTTGGGAAATAAAACTTCCCACTATATAAGCACTTCAGGTTAGCATAGTTTTATCATAGAAATCAGTCCAAGACAAGAATATCGACACCATTGAAATACATCTTTGTTAAACAAGAAAAGAAATTTAACAATGCAGGTGCATGCTATCCCACCCTGCAGCAGATGGGAACCGGTTTTGGGTGTGGTGGTATATGATGAAAAATAGCATGCAATTATAATCAATGAAAAGTGATGTAGCTTAATCTAACCTAGCCTCCTGATACTGGATGGCCTAAAACCGACCGATGTTGAATCACATAAACACACTGCTATTGGATTGCTTAAAGCCTACGGATAACCTAAATATGATTTTAAATTGTGATTTCAAAAAGAAATGGTAGAGGAAGACGTCAGCCTTCCACAGCCGCCGGCTGCCAGCGACCGACGTGCATACAGCGGGTCAGGCGTGCACGGCCCAGTCCGCGGACCGCCGACAGGTCATTTGCATAGTGGCCAGATCAGGTCGCGGGTGCTGCCGTTGCTGTATTCGCACCCGAAGCCGTTCCCGTCGGCTCCTGCGACGTCATTTTCGCCGGTGGTATCTCAGCCGAGACCACCATCAGTGGTAGCCTTATCCGCTGGCGTGTGTTCTCCCTGGCGTGTGGCCGCACCGGTTCAGTACACAGGATCGAATTTAAGCCGCGCTGCGACAGAGACTGTCACCACGTGTGCGCCGACCACTCGTCCATTACGGCTGCGATGCGAGTGATTAATGAACGCAGGTGAAGCCACAAGTGGATGATTCTTATATTGTTAGTTCATGATGTTTTTTTTTTCTCGCCAGCCACAGTTCCCTCATTGGACCGGCGTGAGTTGCCTAGGAATTTCGGTACGTGTAGCTGGGAGTAAGTAGTCGGCAGTTTTTAGTTGTTATTGGCGCCACTGCGCAGCCATCGGTCGGCCACGCAGGTAAGCGTGCTGCTGCCGCCGTTACTTGCTTATGTTATCAGTTCGCGATACATTCGTACTTGAAATACGTATGCGCAAATACACGTGAACGTTGTACTACGAATATATTCGTACGCGATATATTCGTATTCGGGGAGTTGTATGAACCACGCAAGAAGGATGCTACATCTGCAGTTGGGTCGCAGGTGCTGTTTTTATGCAATTTTCCAATTTGTGACTTGCATTCACAAGGACTGGTGCAGCAAGCTTCCTGCATACAGACATAGCGAAGAGATTCCAGCAGCGGGCATGGGCAAACAGCCTCTGCCACACCAATTATTTCCACAATTATCCACCAATATATGCAGACTGCATATGCACCCACAAGCCAAACGTTCACATTCAATCATGTGTAGGTTTATGGTTAACCCTAGTCCATATTGTTCCATACTTATGGACCGGGAAACAGATATTTGGCAAATAAATATACAAGTAGTAGAGGGCCGCGCATTTGCAGTGCCTTTGCGGTCCACTGGTGCAGATGGCTTTTGTACCCTTAATGCACCATATATATATATATATATATATATCTATATATATATATAATATATATATATATATATATATATATATATATATATATATATATCTATATTCACCCATAAATATACATACCCATACATTCCCATATATATATCCACACAAATACACAAATATATGCTACGTCGGCTGTCTGAGGGCCCTCCATCCGAAGGGGGCCTGCAGCAGAGTAAGGAGCCTCTTGCTCCCACTATATGGAGCCTCCTGTCGGTGACAGTTCCAAGGAGGGAAGTTGGGGCATGCCCCCCGTTGAAGGTAGCGTCCCTTCAACCAGGAAAATGCGTCCCTCCGCGAAGTCTCGAGTGCACCTCATCATCGAATTTTCCAGCCAGAGGCGACCCTCGGCAGGAAAGGCACCCCTCAAGATACTTTCGCGGTGGCGCCGATCCAGACACGTGTCCCCTCCCCCGGGTGACAATTCCCGAATCCGCCCCTGCCTTCTGTGGCAGCTGTGGGTTTTCTGTGGCGGCTATGGGACCTCTCATAGCGACAGTGGGCCTCCTGTGCGGCCTACGGGCGTGGTTGGATCATTTCAGGCGGTCTTCTTCGGTTATCTTTCAGACACTCTCCTGCCACTTAAGGGAAGAAACTATGGCGCACTTAACCCCCGCCCCCGAAATGCCCTTTCTTCCGCTTCCGAACGGAGGTGACGACTTGACGGAGTAAAATGGACGGTAGAGAGAGCCTACCAATATCTGAAAAAAATCCCTTTATTTTGGAGGCGCTTGATGGTCAGCTTGCTGGAAATGGCACTTTGCTAGGCAGGACGATTGCTACTGGGTCATTTGGGATCCATTTGGCTGAAGCCGAAGAATTGGTCTTTCAATTGGTACACGTCAAAGTACTCTATATTACCATAAAACGTGCAAGATAGCGTAGAGAAAATTCGTAAAATTGCATGTAATCCAATGAGGAAGGGAAGCCTTCCAGCCCGCTACCAAGCCAACTTCGTGGGGGCCCGCTCATGATATAGGATCGTGCTTCGTGAAAAAGTACCTTACTTATGGCGCAAGTGCATGCTTCGCCGAGCCTCGAGCGCCTAGTATGCGTTCCATTTTCTCAAACCCTTCATCTCCAAGCTGGCAGGCAATTACATAAATTGAATTTACTAGTTTGGAAATTCAGTCGTCAGCCGATATATGGTCTTGGGCAGCCTTGTCGTCGGTTTGAATTTCGTTCGGCGATTCCACGCTGTCAATGTGGGGCCTTTTCATCGTTGCTTTGCGGGTGGCTTGAACTTTGGAGGAACTGCTATTCATTTTATCGGCATTGAAGCAATTATATATACCTAAGGGTGAGTCCGGGAAATTCTACACCAAAGACGTCTGCAGTGCAGTCCATTGGGGAGGGGCAGACTGCTGCGAGTTATTTGACGGTGGATGTTGTCTGCAATGGCGGGCCATCTGATGGTGCCTCAGGCTCGTGACGATAACCGCGTCGTATATTCGTGTACGATCCGGGAGACTCGTATTTGCTCATTTATCATGCTTACCCATAGGTATCGTATGTGACGCTTTCCGGCTGTCAGAGTGTTTAGAATCGCCCGACCCACTCACACATGAAACGCAAAATTGATACATGAGTCAGCGAGTTGAGTCCCTCACTTCCACGTGCTGCCTACAGCATGACAGTTGCCTGTTTAATGTCACGTAGCATGGGCGTAGGAACAGCTGAAATACTTGGGGCTTCCAGTCAACGACGCCACCATGCGAGGCTATGATCGTAAAGTGTTGGGGAGGTGGCATGTCCCATTGTTCCCCCCTGTTCCTACGCCCATGTAGGCGATACATTATTTACTTCCTTAACCCGCGCCGTCTTTCCGGTCAAATCCTCACACCCCCTTTCGGGGGGGGGGGGGGCGGTTGAAGACCCCCTCTAAAATCCAAACTAAGCAGCGCACGAAAACGAAAGAGGTGTCATCGGAAAGCGCTCGACGAGTAGGGTCCGGGTCCACCCCTAACAAAAATTCCCCCAAAAGTGACGTCACCAGGGGGGCTAGATTTTCCAGACTTCACGACTTACATTATGTTTTTTACTCTGGGGAGTTCGTTTTGGGAGATATATGAAAAAACAAAATGTATTTGGAATGAGAATAGGACAGCGAAATCGACTATGGGTATAATTCTTTTGCCCCCAAAATACAAATTTATTTTTGGGAACTTTCAAAATTTTGAGTTTTCAAGTCTTTTTAATTTTCCTTCTCCATTAGATAGAGCAGACCGAAAAACGTTGCTGGAAGTCAACTCGTCCCAACAAAAAAATGATTTAGCCAGAATCCTGTGTTTGAACTGCAATATGGCAAATACGCAAAATATATATGTAGTCAAAAACAAACACAAAAATGAAAAATTCGACTCCTACGTTTTGTTGCATCCGTAAAGATAAGTCAACATGAAAGTTTCATTAGAATATCTGTATCTGTTAAAGCGTGACGACTGGTTGAACGTTTTTGGAGGTGACCTCACTTGACCTTGAATAACTCGTTGACCCTAGATTACCTTACCTAGAAAGCTTGAGATCAGCATGTCTAATTGATATGTGAAAAGGTATACCAAATTTGGGCGCGCTACCACGCGCCGTTCGTCCGCTATCCACGAAAAACCTGAGTGGTCTGTTGAAGAACCCCTTTGGGGTTCTTCAACAGACCCCTCAGGGGCGAAATCCGCCCACCCCTCAGGTTTTTCGTACATACTTTACCGGCCGATATACGCTATTGTCTGTGTACCTGCTTAGTAATGAACGGCGCGTTGTTTAAAGCAAGAAACACGAATATCGGCCGAAAATTGTTTCGAGTTAAGAGCCGTTAAATTTTTTTGTTAATCCCAGCGCCAGACCACAAAAATCGGTGCTGATGCGCTTCCCGTATATTGGCAAAAGGGAAGTATTCGTGACAACACTAGTGACTTGTTTGATGTATATTGTTATGCTGTATTGTTTGAAGTCATGTTAGGTCACTGAGGTCAAGTCAGGTCAAGTTCATGACAAGTCAATGGAACCAAACTTGGTCCACTGGAATGTTGTTATAAATGCAAATGGCTGTCATGCGACTGAAGTCACTTTGCTTGTTACTCCCTACACATCCTGAAAACTACTGTTTTTCATTGTGTACCTAAGCATTTCCATACTTTATGCATGTACTTCACTCCTTTCTTTGCGAAGCCAATTGCGCCGAGCCGCCCAACGGAGCAGTCGGCCGGGCGGCCCGGTTCCAGTAAGTGGAGCAAGTAATGACCCGATAAAGTGTTGCTATATAGGTGACTTGTGGTCAAATTGCGGGTATAGCATCTGTATTACACTATTAGAAATGCTTAAAACATCATTGACGCCCATTTTGGAGCATTTAAACACAATCACAGCGATCCATAATAATGACAAACCAATCGACGCAAAACGAGTTTTAAAAAAAGACCACATTCGACCTTGAAGATATTGACCTAAGGTCACGAAATTTGCACACAATAGAGTTCACCACCATATCCATCCACCCTGTAAATTGTGCTGCTCCAGCTTTAATAGGAGCTGAGCCCAACCGCTTCAGTGCGCGTAATTTTCAGAGGCCCTCCAGGGCGCGTGTTAAAGTAGGCTGGCGAGGAGGGAAAGGCCACGTTCATCCACCCCCGAAAAACGCGTATTCTGCGGCGAATGGTTTCAAACGCTTTGTCATCCATAATACCTATGCCAAGATAAGCAATGAGACATGAACGTCGCTATGCTAGTCAAAATGGGACGTACGAAGCATACTAAGCACTTTAAATCGCAGTAAAGTAAGCCTAGTTTTCACGAAATAACACTACACCATGCCGCAATCCTACATTGAAGCTAAGTGAACGGTTTTGCTGGTTATTTTTTTCTTTTGAACCTAAGACAGTTGAAAGAATGTATCATATATTCCAATTTTCATGAAACACAGCCGTAAGTATTTCCGTGAATAAGAAGAAATTTGTCTTGGTTTTCTTTGTCTTAGTTTTCCATTCTTGTTTCTTAACCCGCCCGTCTTAACCCGTCTCTTCTGTCAGATCCTCACACCCCGTCTCGGGGGGGGGGGTCGATAGAGACCCCCTCTAATCTCCAAACTAAGCGTCGCACGAAAACAAAGTAGGTGTCATCGGAAAGCGCTAGACGAGTAGGGCTAGACACCATCCCCCACAATTCCCCCAAGAAAGTGACGTTACTAGGGGCCCTAGAGTTCCACGACTTACATTATGTTTTTGACTCTGGGGGTTCATTTTGAGGGAGATTTGAAGGACAAAAGTTATTTAGAATCAGAAAAGGAAAGCCAATTTGATCAGGACCATACAATTTTTGGCCACCTAAAAATCAAAAATGTATTTTTTTGTTAAATGTCCAAATTTTGAGTTTTCACGTTTTCTTTAATTTTCCTTTTCTAATGGGTAGAGCGGGCCGACAAACGTTGTTCGATGTCAACTTCCACTCGTAAAAAATGCTTACTTCAGCCGGAATCTTCGATTTGAACTCTAATAGGCAATTATGCAAAATTAGTAAGTAATCAAAAACGGAAAAAGAAAACTTTCCTCTGGTACGTTTTGTTGCCTCCGTAAAGATAAGCAAACGCTGAAAGTTTCATTAAAATATCTTTATCCGTTAAAACGTGACTACTGGTTGGACTTTTTTGGAGGTGACCTCATTTGACCTTAACTAACTCGTCGACCCCAGATGATTGGACTTCAAAATTTTGACACAACATGCCAAATTGATGTGAGAAAAGGCATGCCAAATTTCGGGACGCCGTTCTTTCACTATCCGCGAAAAACCTTAGGGGAGGTCGTCAACGAGACTCCCCCTCGAGACGGCGCGGGTTAGACGGCGCGGGTTTCTTCATGAGACTGTAAAAGTCTTATTAAAGAATATTTTGTCTTAAATCAAACAAAAAAAATCGTCTGCATGAAACTGCCCCTAATCTTGGGCCTACAGAAAGCATGAAGCCCTATGAAGAGTGGATAGGCTTCCAGTCAGCTCCAAGGTGTCTTCTGTCAATCCCAATGAGCCTCCTGGTGTCGGCCTACGGGCAGCATCATGGGGTTCCTACACATGTGTCGCCACGTAGTGAGAAGGCGAGAGTGAGCACCGGGGCAGCTCCCCCAACGCCAACACATTGTGGCGTAAACCCGGGAGACTTAGGTTTTTGGAGCATTGGTCGGAAGAAAATCGTGTAAAACTTAATTTTCTCTCCCTGTTCCTTCTGTTTGTCTGTCTGCCTGCTGCATGTTCGCTATTGAAAGTGCTGAGGAGGTACTGTAAAGCGAATCTGATATGTCAGATTTCCCAGGTACGTATTATTAATTGGAGCACTCAACATTATATGTTCGAGAAAACCACTGTGTCAAAAAACTTTTTGTTTGCCTTCCATTGCACCAGCACCTTCAAACAACGTCCCGCCGCCTCTCCCTTAGCGAACAAAACTTGATTTTCCTTTATGTTTTTGGCTTTTCTTTGCTTCACGTTTTATCTGTGTATTTATATTTCGGATCCCTTACAAAAACCAAAAGCCCTTTAAAAAGGTGCCTTGTCTAGAGCATGAACTTGCTTATATCTACGATCAATTACATCGAGGACCTATAATTCACAAATTGATCAGGGTTCCCATAACTTTCTTCAGCAAGGGAAATTTGCAACGGCGCTGTCTCAGTTCGACGTTTTTATATCATGCATACTAGGTGCATTACCAGTGAGTCCTCCTGCAGTGACATGTCCATCGAGTAGCGCGAACATTGACGTCTGATTACAGCGACGCCTCCATCCAATGGCTCCCTCATGAAGATGTCCACCAATTGACGTCTCCTTTCAATGACACTTTCCACCAGTGATGTTTCTCTACAGCGATGTCCCCTCAGGAACGTCTACATCAAGTGACATTTCCCCCAGTGATGTCTCCCTCCAACGACATCTTCATCAGTGAGGTTTCCCCAGCGGCGTCTCCTCAAGAACATCTACATCGAGTGACATCTCGGCCGGTTACATCCCCCTCCAAAGAGTCTCATCTGCATCCGTTGACATGTCCCTCAAACGACGCCTCCGTGTAGCGACATAGTCATCCAGTGATGTCTCCCGTCGATGACATGCCCTTCCAGGGCGTCTCTCTGCAATGACGTTCTTATCAACATTACCTGGTGACGCTTTAGTCCGGTGGCACCGTCCTCGAGTTACGCAATCTTCCAATGGCGCTCCCTCACCAACATCTCCCTCCAGTGACGTCTTCACCCAGTGACCCGTCCCTTTGGTAGCGTCTCTGTCCGGTGACGTCCATCTCCAGTGGCATATCCGTGTCGTGACGTGTCCGTCCGGCGTCATCTTCCCGGTGTTGTCTCCGTCCAGTGATGTCTCCGTCCAGTGACGTCCCCCTTCAGCGACATATCCGTCCGGCGTCATCTCCTCAGAGTTGTCTCCGTCCAGTGATGTCTCCGTCCGACGTCATCTCGCCGGTGTTGTCTCCGTCCAGTGATGTCTCCGTCCAGTGACGTCTCCGTCCAGTGACGTTTCCCTCCAGTGACATATCCGTCCGGCGTCATCTCCCCAGAGTTGTCTCCGTCCAGTGATGTCTCCGTCCGGCGTCATCTCGCCGGTGTTGTCTCCGTCCAGTAACGTCTCCGTCCACTGTCATCTCTGGTGTCATCTCCCCAGTGTTGTCTCCATCCCATGACGTCTCCGTCCAGTGTCATCTCCCTGGTGTTGTTTCCGTCCAGTGACGTCCACCTCCAGTGACACATCTGTCGGGCGTCATCTCGCCAGTGTTGTCTCCGTCCAGTGACACGAGCGGCCAATGACGTCGGGATCGATGACGCGGCCCGAGAGCGGCGGCGGCCGCGCCGCCCTCTGCCGGCGACGGCCGGCCCGGTCGATACGGCCGGCGGAGCGGACGGCCGCCGGCGCGGACCGCCAGTGTCGCCGCCGCCGCCGACGACGACGCCGCCCCCTGTCGAACCATGGCCGCCGCGCCGGCCAGCTGACGGCCGCGACACTCCCTCGGACCAGGTCAGTGACCTGGCGGCGGGTCAGGCCGCCGCTGGCGCCGCCTGGCGGTGCGCGCTGGCCGAACGGCACGCGATCGCGACTGGTGGGCACACACGGCGGCGGGCAGAGCGACGGAGCCGGGAGGAGAGGAGGAGAGGAAGGACAGCTTGGGCTGGTGGTGGGAGGTGAGGAGGTGTGATGGTGTGGTGGTGAGTGTAATCTGTTGCTACACGCCGGGAAGGGAGGAAGGACAGCTTGGGCTGGTGGTGAGAGGTTAGGAGGTGTGATGGTGTGGTGGTGAGTGTAATCTGCTGCTACACGCCGGGAAGGGAGGGAGAACAGCTTGGGCTAGTGGTGGGAGGTGAGGAGGTAAGGAGGTGTGGTGGTGTGTGTAATCTGCTGTTACACGCCGGGAAGAGAGGGAGAACAGCTTGGGCTAGTGGTGGGAGGTGAGGAGGTGTGGTGGTGTGTAATCTGCTGTTGCATGCCGGGAACAGAGGGAGAACAGCTTGGGCTAGTGGTGGGAGGTAATGAGGTGTGGTGGTGTGTAATCTGCTGTTACACGCCGGGAAGAGAGGGAGAGCAGCTTGGGCTGGTGGTGGGAGGTTAGGAGGTGAGGAGGTGTGGTGGTGAGTGTAATCTGCTGCTACACGCCGGGAAGGGAGGGAGAACAGCTTGGGCTGGTGGTGGGAGGTTAGGAGGTAAGGAGGTGTGGTGGTGAGTGTAATCTGCTGTTACACGCCGGGAAGAGAGGGAGAACAGCTTGGGCTAGTGGTGGGAGGTGAGGAGGTAAGGAGGTGTGGTGGTGTGTGTAATCTGCTGTTACACGCCGGGAAGAGAGGGAGAGCAGCTTGGGCTGGTGATGGGAGGTAAGGAGGTGTGGTGGTGACAGCCGTCCTGCTGCTGTGATCTGCTGTCATGCGCCGGCCGGCCTGACCGCCAGGCTGTGGCAGGACTGCAACGATGGGGGACCAGAAGATGTCGTCGAGTGGAGAGGCCAGGGATGAGACGTACGCACGTCTAAGGGACACCCGATCCTATGGTCGGCAGTGGTATTATAATGTGATGCTGTAAGAAAGAGGGCGTTCGTTCGACAACAGATGGACAATGTTTGTGAGCCACGTCAGCTGTGCAACAAGAGTACAGCGAAATTGAGGGCTCAATGTGTGCACCGGAGAACACGTGTTTTCTCTTCTTCTTTTTGGTGGAGGTGGGGGTGGGGGAACCAAATGCGGAATTGACGCTGTGCACAGAGCACCGAGTCAGTAAGATTTGCCAGTGATCAGGAAGAATCAGCGAAATCACACCGCCTCATCACGATGGTCTCATCACGATGGTCAAGTATTCACGGTCACCGAACAACAACTGGTTAGCCCGCCGCGAAAGCGTTCGCGTGAGAAGCGGTGGCACCGGATCTGTCTGAATTCTGCTCTGTTCACATACGTCAGCTGCGGTGTCGGCATGTTTGAGGATTCTCGTCGGCCAGCCGCCCCATGGCACGTCACGTCCGTGCACACAGTGGTGGCGCCGCCAGCCAGTTCAGGTGCGGCCCGTGCACACAGTGGTGGCGCCGCCAGCCAGTCCAGGTGCGGCCCGTGCACACAGTGCTGGCGCCGCCAGCCAGTTCAGGTGCGGCCCGTGCACACAGTGGTGGCGCCGCCAGCCAGTTCAGGTGAGGCCCGCGCACACAGTGGTGGCGCCGCCAGCCAGTTCAGCTGCGGCCCGCGCACACAGTGGTGGCGCCGCCAGCCAGTCCAAGTGCGACCCGTGCACACAGTGGTGGCGCCGCCAGCCAGTTCAAGTGCGGTCCGTGCACACAGTGGTGGCGCCGCCAGCCAGTTCAGGTGCGGCCCGTGCACACAGTGGTGGTGGCGCCGCCAGCCAGTTCAGGTGCGGCCCGTGCACACAGTGGTGGCGCCGCCAGCCAGTTCAGTTCAGGTGCGGCCCGTGCACACAGTGGTGGCGCCGCCAGCCAGTTCAGGTGCGGCCCGTGCACACAGTGGTGGCGCCGCCAGCAAGTGGCCCCCGCCACAGGGTGGCGGCAGCAGTTCAGGTGCGGCCCGTGCACACAGTGGTGGCGCCGCCAGCCATCAAGTGCGGCCCGTGCACACAGTGGTGGCGCCGCCAGCCAGTTCAGGTGAGGCCCGTGAACACAGTGGTGGCGCCGCCAGCCAGTCCAGGTGCGGCCCGCGCACACAGTGGTGGCACCGCCAGCCAGTTCAGGTGCGGCCCGTGCACACAGTGGTGGCGCCGCCAGCCAGTTCAGGTGCGGCCCGTGCACACAGTGCTGGCGCCGCCAGCCAGTTCAGGTGCGGCCCGTGCACACAGTGGTGGCGCCGCCAGCCAGTTCAAGTGCGGCCCGTGAACACAGTGGTGGCGCCGCCAGCCAGTTCAGGTGAGGCCCGTGAACACAGTGGTGGCGCCGCCAGCCAGTTCAGGTGCGGCTCGCGCACACAGTGGTGGCGCCGCCAGCCAGTTCAGGTGCGGCCCGCGCACACAGTGGTGGCACCGCCAGCCAGTTCAAGTGCGGCCCGTGCACACAGTGGTGGCGCCGCCAGCAAGTCCAGGTGCGGCCCGTGCACACAGTGGTGGCGCCGCCAGCCAGTTCAGGTGAGGCCCGTGAACACAGTGGTGGCGCCGCCAGCCAGTCCAGGTGCGGCCCGCGCACACAGTGGTGGCACCGCCAGCCAGTTCAGGTGCGGCCCGTGCACACAGTGGTGGCGCCGCCAGCCAGTTCAAGTGCGGCCCGTGCACACAGTGGTGGCGCCGCCAGCCAGTTCAGGTGCGGCCCGTGACACAAGGTGGCGCCGCCCCAAGTTTGCCGCGCACACAGTGGTGGCGCCGCCAGCCAGTTCAGGTGAGGCCCGTGAACACAGTGGTGGCGCCGCCAGCCAGGTGCCCGGACACAGTGGTGGCAGGTGCGGCCCGTGCACACAGTGGTGGCGCCGCCAGCCAGTTCAGGTGCGGCCCGTGCACACAGTGGTGGCGCCGCCAGCCAGTTCAGGTGCGGCCCGTGCACACAGTGGTGGCGCCGCCAGCCAGTTCAGGTGCGGCCCGCGCACACAGTGGTGGCACCGCCAGCCAGTTCAGGTGCGGCCCGTGCACACAGTGCTGGCGCCGCCAGCCAGTTCAGGTGCGGCCCGCGCACACAGTGCTGGCGCCGCCAGCCAGTCCAGGTGCGGCCCGTGCACACAGTGGTGGCGCCGCCAGCCAGTTCAGGTGCGGCCCGTGCACACAGTGCTGGCGCCGCCAGCCAGTTCAGGTGCGGCCCGTGCACACAGTGCTGGCGCCGCCAGCCAGTTCAGGTGCGGCCCGCGCCGAGATGCGGCTCGGTCAGCTGGCAGCTCATGCTCGCAGCTGCTGATTGGCTGTCGAGTGCTACATTGCTCGGAAGACGGTGTGTCGAAATTGGGACATCTTGGAATTAGCAAATTCTGGTGGAAAACAACATCGGCACAATTATGAACATATTAAGCTAGCTATTTAGCTTTTTGTGGACATCCCCATCGATCTATATCAGTGAACTAAATAAATGAGTACCTGATAATACAACATGGCTGATATCAAGGCATTTATTTCCCGCTTATAGGGTTTGGAGTGATGCTGGGTTGTGTGGAGACCAAGAAGCATTCTATGCAGTTGCATACAGGGTGCATTATATGTGCATGTTGAATGCACAAGATGCGCAATACAGTTGGAGAAGATGCACTAGATGCACGTATTGCGCTCAGTTAGGTTACGTACCAGTAAGTACCTACAGATCGTGTTACGTTCAGTTAGGTTGCGTATCGGTAAGTGCCGCAGACAGTGTTGCGTTCGGTTAGGTTGCGTACAGGTGGGTACATCAGATCGTGTTAGGGTACGTACCGATGGGTACCTCAGGTCATCTTGCGTTGTTAGGTTACCCACCGGTAAGTGCCTTCAGAAAGTGTTAATTCCAGTCAAGTTAGCTGCCAGAAAGTTCCTTCGGATGGTGCTACCTCCAGCTGGGTCAGCTACCGATAGGCTACCTCCAGAGCGTCGCCGGTCGGCGAGGGAGGGCGAAGCGCGGCAGTGTCAGCGCGTACGCCACGTTACCTATGCATGCCGCTGCGCTGGAGTTACGCCGGCGAATCACTGAGCCGGCGCGCCTTCCGACGGCTCTCAAAGGTCGCTGGCGTTCCGTCGTCCGGCAGTGCCGGCGTGTGCGGTGTCGAGTCTGCGGCGCGTGAGCCGAGGGCGGGCC
Source organism: Imbricaverruca yamaguchii (assembly GCA_034440575.1). Taxonomy (NCBI): domain Eukaryota; kingdom Metazoa; phylum Arthropoda; class Thecostraca; family Neoverrucidae; genus Imbricaverruca; species Imbricaverruca yamaguchii. The sequence continues at coordinate 108,811 of JAOTOL010000820.1, read as the reverse complement.
GCCCGGCCGTCCGGCAGTGCCGGCGTGTGCGGTGTCGAGTCTGCGGTGCGTGAGCCGAGGGCGGGCCGTCCGGCAGTGCCGGCGTGTGCGGTGTCGAGTCTGCGGCGCGTGAGCCGAGGGCGGGCCGTCCGGCCGTCCGGCAGTGCCGGCGTGTGCGGTGTCGAGTCTGCGGCGCGTGAGCCGAGGGCGGGCCGTCCGGCAGTGCCGGCGTGTGCGGTGTCGAGTCTGCGGCGCGTGAGCCGAGGGCGGGCCGTCCGGCGGTGCCGCCAGTGCCGGCGTGTGCGGTGTCGAGTCTGCGGCGCGTGAGCCGAGGGCGGGCCACCCGGCCGTCCGGCAGTGCTGGCTTCACCACACACCGCGCGTACACGCTGAAGGTGGTGGTTGTGTTGTGTGGTGTGGTATCGTGCGGTGTCGTGTGGTGTGGTACGGTGTGTTGTGGTGTGGTGCGGTGCGTTGTGTTGTGTTGTGTTGTGTTGTGTTGTGTTGTGTTGTGTTGTGTTGTTGTGTGGTGTGGTGTTTTGCGTTGCAGTGCGATGTGTTGTGATATGTTGTGTTGTGTTGTAATGTATCGTGGTGTGTTGTGTCGTGTTGTGATGTGTCGTGGTGTGGTGTGTTGTGGTATAGTGTTATTTGGTGTATTGAGTTGTGTTGCGATATGATGTGATGTGTTGCAATGTGGCGTGTCGTGGTGTGGTGTGTTGTGTTGTGATGTGATGTGGTGTGGTGTGGTGTGGTGTGGTGTGTTGTGTTGTGATATGGTGTGATGTAGTGTGTTGTGGCTTGCTGTGTATTGCTGTGTGGTGTGTTGCGATGTGGTGTGTTGTGGTGTGTTGTGTAGTGTTGTGATGTGCTGTAGTTTGATGTTGTGTGTAGTGGTGTGGTGTGTTGTGGTGTGGCGTGGTGTGGCGTGGTGTGTTGTGGTGTGGTGTGGTGTAGTGTGGTGTGGTGTGGTATGGTGTGGTGTGGTGTGGTGTGGTGTGGTGTGGTGTGGTATGGTGTGTTGTGGTGTGTTGTGGTGTGACCTCACCTCACCTCACATCACCTCACACCCTCTCCCGGGTCGCCCCGACCGGTGGGTGACACAGAGCCCTAGTCAGTGGCGCGGGCCACCTCACACCCTCTCCCGGGTCATCTGACTGGCGCGTGACGCTTAGCTCAAGTCGATGGCCCGGGCCGCCTCACACCCTCTCCCTGGTCAGCTCTACCGGCGCGTGACGCTTAGCTCAAGTCGGTGGCGCGGGCCGCTTTACACCCTCTCCCGGGTCACCCCGACATGCTGGTGACACAGAGCCATAGTCGGTGGCGCGGGCCGCCTCACGCCCTCTCCCGGGTCACCCCGACTGGCGCGTGATGCAGAGCCATAGTTAATGACGCGGGCAGGCTTCGTGCTCTCCCGGGTCTCCCCGACCGCCCAATGGCAGCCATCGACCGGCGTTCACGGCAGCTGCAGCTGAGCAGCTGGGGCGACAGACACTGCTGCCCGCGGCTCGGGAGAACCGGAGCAGCTGGGGCGACAGACGCCCCTACCCGCGGCTCGAGAGAACCGGAGCAGCCGGGGCGACAGACCCCCCTGCCCGCGGCTCGGGAGAACCGGAGCAGCTGGGGCGACAGACGCCCCTACCCGCGGCTCGGGAGAACCGGAGCAGCCGGGGCGACAGACGCCCCTACCCGCGGCTCGGGAGAACCGGAGCAGCCGGGGCGACAGACGCCCCTGCCCGCGGCTCGAGAGAACCGGAGCAGCCGGGGCGACAGACGCCCCTGCCCGCGGCTCGGGAGAACCGGAGCAGCCGGGGCGACAGACGCCCCTGCCCGCGGCTCGAGAGAACCGGAGCAGCCGGGGCGACGGACGCCCCTACCCGCGGCTCGAGAGAACCGGAGCAGCCGGGGCGACAGACGCCCCTGCCCGCGGCTCGAGAGAACCGGAGCAGCCGGGGCGACAGATGCCCCTACCCGCGGCTCGAGAGAACCGGAGCAGCCGGGGCGACAGACGCCCCTACCCGCGGCTCGGGAGAACCGGAGCAGCCGGGGCGACAGACGCCCCTACCCGCGGCTCGGGAGAACCGGAGCAGCCGGGGCGACAGACGCCCCTACCCGCGGCTCGGGAGAACCGGAGCAGCTGCTGCGCCGGACGTAGCCGCCAGCGACTCGGAACAGGGTAGCGGCCGCCCTCTGCCAACGGAGCTGTCTGCCTCTTGTAGGAGAGCAGCTGACTGCCGTGCGTGAACGGAGCAGCTGCGGGTGACCCGTACCAGTGGCAGCTGCCCACCGCTCGTGGAAAGAACGCCTATCGGAAGACCGCACGCTGCCGGCCCGGCGGACCCATCTGCAGAACGGCGCACGGATCGGCGTTGGTCGATGACAGTCGGCGACGTCTATCAAGTGCCGGATGAGTGCAAACTGGTGATGCCAACTCTGTCAATTGGCGAGTCCAGCGTGGCGAACTGGAGGTGCCGGCATCGACACACGGCGGTATCCGCTTCAACGGCGAGCACTGTTCGGGTTCTCGGCGCATTTGTGCTCTTGGCGTGGTGTCAGCAATATTTTTAAAGCATTGCGTTGCTGGCGAGGGGTGTCGGTACTGGATTTACGTCACAGTTTGTTGGCTAGTACGATCGCCGTGCGCTTTCTCCGCTGGCGCCAACTGGAATGGCTGTGAGACTTCAGTTGAAACATACGGCCGACATACCAGAAGTTGGACGTTACGCCTCACCGTCCACTCCCGGCGGTGAAAGTCGGCGAGAAAATCCGCGCTGTTCTGTCTGCTTCCTCGGATGCTTTGGAAAGGGAAATATGCTTTTTGCGGCTGACTAGCAGGAAAATTGCGAACCGTCGATTGGCATTTTAAGTGCATGTGTGCATTATGTTTGTATTTGTAAATTCACCAACAGGACAAGCATCCCACCTATATGTGGATTCACAAGAGAGGTAAACACTAATGCATGTAAAATACACGTTATTTACATATCGCCTACCTATAGTTTGTTGCAAATAATATAATTGCACGTCGGATGGTATAAGGGATGCTTACAGTACCTGAGAGGTGCGTCGTCTGACTCCAAAAGGACTTCCCTCCAGGGACACTTGAGTGCACCCCATCCCCTTGAATTTTGTTGCAATTAGTGGCGTCCCTCCGGAGAATTTCGCTCCTGCATACGAGTACCCCTCCCCTCCCTACCCTCTCCGATCCTTTAGTTCCTCGGTGCGCCCCTGACCAGATACTTTCGTTCCTCCGAGTGTAGGCTATGTGGACATGCGAAGGCCACGAGCGCGCGTAGTGGGTTGCGCGCGCTCGTGCCCGAAGGCCAGCGGTGTCCGACCTGATCGGGAGACGGCGGCATCAGTGGAATGCTTCCAACAAACTGGTATCGCAGATTGAACCCTTTTGTGTAGTTGGAGACAGGGCTGTCCCCCTCCCCCAAAGATACCACGTAGCACGGGCGTTGACTTCGGAACAGTATTTGGGTGGGGGAGATCCAATGCACGAAGGCAGTGGGCGGCCCCAAATGGATTGGGTGCAACTCCATGAGATCCAATGATAACAGGTGAAATTATTCTGGGGTAAAGCCAATATTGAGATGACAGTTACCCATGAAAAGTATATAGAGCAACACCCCTGCCACGTAGTGCAAATTGCGGCGAATTTGTGTTGGCCACGTGAGCTGGTGTTGCAGCTGCAGTATCTGCAACGCTCCACTCCCCACCCACAACTGTGCAAGGCTTCAGTCAGTCGACCTTGGTGGAAGTCGTGTATATTATGCAAAATATAATTGTTGTAGGAAGAGAAGGCTCAGTTGGACCAACGTTCGGTGACGAAACTTCGTATGTCGGGTATTCTGCAGACTGTGCTTTGTGCTTGCTGCCGACAACCATTTTCTGACAACCTTAACATGCTTATAAGTTTCGTTTTCATGGTTTTGTTGCATTATTGCAGTTAATTTGAAGACAAAAAAACGTTGAGCGTTTTGCGAACTTAGCTAGCATGCATGAAAGTCCAAGCTGTTCCTTTATAGTCATGTGTGGCAGAGTAAAGCAATCAATATCCAAATGATCAATACCCAATCACTACTGAAAACTCACCCACACAACCATTTACAACCAAACAAAGGTTCGTGAACGTGCACACCGTGCGCTCGCTGTGACAACATGTGCATTTTCAATCAACGGCCGAAACCTAGCTGCGGCAGACTACACAGCGCCAATGACAGCTCCTTATGCAGTATCGGGGCAAATCTACAGACCATTCACTGGTCTGCTTCCGTTCCTGACCGCGGCGCGAGCAATAGGTGACCCTGTCGAGCACCCCGACCTTGCTGTGGGCGGCTGGTGGTGAATCCACCAATCGGCGAATCAGGTTCGCCAGCAGCTGGGGCAGTGTCGGACAAGTTGAGGCGGTACATTTCGTGTACCGCCTCAACTGCGTGCGATGGCGGTACATTTCGTCTGCTGACCTTCAGCCGAGACTCTGCCGTGGGTCCGACGCGTCACCGAGCCTTCGACGGTCAAAGAGTTCCCTGACTGCGAATGTGGTGGCATTCTGCGCCCGGTGTACGTTTTATGTCAGCCGATTCCGTAAACCGTGATGCAGCTAAAGACCACAGGCAGAACCGAGGCACCTGTAAGTGGGTTCAGCGCACGGTTAGAGATGTGGTGTCGGATGTGAGAGACGTCCGGCTGGTATGCGGTATATGGTATATGGTTATGGTAGCTGCGAGACAGCAGAGCCACATTCTATCCCATGTCATTTGACGGTCGAAAACTATACTGCGACTTGGCATGCATGTTCTTGAGCAAGGCTCGAGAACGCTGTTGCAAAATTTGACGGAAATTCTGGGAAAAATTTTGACGCAAATATTCACGACTCCCGGAAGTTATGATTTGGGTTTGCTCCACGTTTACTAGCGCATTGCCACGGAGCCAACCGTCGATGGAGGCGAGAAAAGCATCCAATTGACTGGTGACATGCGAAAGGTCGACGTTTTTGCTTCTGACAAGCATATGAATCTCATCGGCATACTTGGCCACATGCCACCCCTTCCCCAATTAAATGACCCCTCTAACGAGGAAAATGTGCCCCCATCAGGGGGCTTGAGTTTGAACATCCCCTCTCTCTTCCTCCCGGCTCAGCGGATTTTCAGCCAACGGCGCCCTGCACAACCGGGCGCTGCTTGGGAGGAATATGCCCTCTAAGAAAAATAGAAACCCTTCTGAGAGGAAAGGGCACCGATCTAGTATGCTCGAGTGCACCCACTCACTCAACGATTTTGCTTTCAGCCAAGGGTCCCCTCCAGAGATTTTCGCAGTGCGAGGAAATGGCGCTTAACGCTGACGTGGTCATTGAAGCTGACACTTTGTGTATGGTCGTGGAGACCAGCAGAAAACCAGTACGTGCTCACACCATAGAACTGGATATTTTAGAAATAACATCGAATGGTCCACGACGTTGGGGCATTTACTCAGATCAATCGGGCAAATAATGCAAATTTTGTCTTTGTTGAGCGTCACTTGAGCGCGGCTTGCCAAGCCGGCAGCCTTTGACTGCTGAAATGCGAGGTAGTTTGCAGATGTGCCAGCGCCGTATCATCGAGTCCATCTCATGAATCCCAATGGTGTACAGACGCTCCAGCCAGGATGTGCTCCCGCTGTGCCATCTTGCCGCTGCCGTCCTGCGATGCGGGTGTCATTTTGTGGCATCAACTGGTGGCGGGTTGCAATGCATGCTTTGGCTGGGAGCACCCAAGTAGAGGGGGGGGGGAGCTGCATGGAGCCACATGTTAAATCCGAAAGCATATCGAGAGCAAATCAGCCATCGAAGTGCACTTGCTCACCCACGGGAATATGCAGCTCTGCATTGCCAGGTATGTGTGTTGACAACTACAGGGCAAGGCTGACGTCAAGTCTGCCACAGGCAATGGTCAGGTAAGGTCGCGAGTTCGAATCTACGCGACTCCGGGACTATTATCGATAGGCACACACTGCCTGGAGGAATCCAACAAGAATTACTTTCGTGATGGCATGCCTAGTGGCAATATTGAACTTCCAGCGGGGGCTGGGGAGTGGGTGCAAAATTAGTTAGTTTATTCTTAAATATCAAATTACAATTGACGTTGGTGTTATCTTAATCATTGTATGTTCGGACAATTTGTTTTTAGTTCAGTCAGTGGGCGGAAATAAAGGTACTAGCTAGTTAAGGATTATAATTCCCTGGAATTTGCCTACGACCCATTGTGGACATCTGTCGATGCAATGACAAACTTTTGTCCCCGACATGCATAGGCAAATGATCAGAACGCCATTTCCATTAATATTAGCAAAATATTCCGCTCAGTGTTCTTGGCACCGATTTGTTTCTTTCTCTTCCTATTTGATCTGCACAGACTTCTTACTTTATGTCATGTTGCAATACAAACATAAAATGCCACAGAACCGTCCCATGGCTATCCTCTGAGACTTGAACACAGACTGTAGGAGCGTGAGTCTGGGCTAGAGCTGCCGCTTTTTGGCACGGTGGCACGACACGGCAATCCGTACACTGGCGCATGTGATTCTTCAGCTGTTCCGTGTCAGAAGTTGCTGCGCCAATGCTGTGCCAGTGCCCGCCATGCAAAATGTCAACAATGCAATTAAAGTAATGGCCTAAATTGCCTTAGTGCTAAACCCAAAACCAAGGTTCAAGATTGCCAAGGGAAAAGGTTCAAGTAAAGGTAAATGGAACAACCTCGAATTACAGAGACAGTGCTGATGCAGCCATTGTATGGAATAATTTGCAGCTTTAGTATTGTCTGTTTTCGCCATTAATCAAGATTTTCCTCCTTAAAGTGGCCGCTTTTCTTTTGCCGTGTCTTTGCCGTGCCGTCACCCAGCTTGATGTACCACGTGCCGTGCCGTGCTGTGCCAGAATCTGTTGTACCTATACCGTGTCCGTACCCGCTTTTTGACGGAAGTGGCAACTCTCTTCGAGAATCTTCTTGTCGTTGAACGGGATTCGAACTCGGCTTTTGGGGTCGGTCGAACTTAAATCCCACCAATGTCAAAAGTTTCCGGCATATGCGGCTCAGTGCATGTGCGTAACCCTGGTTTAAAAAAATGGATGAGGCAGCGCCATTTGTTCCATGGGACTATATCGTCCACATTACAAAACGCAATGTGCTACTGTCCATTCACTGTACGTTCCTACGTGTATGGCTCCGCAAAAGTTTTGGACAGTGCCTGCTCTTCCAAGGGCAAGATACATCACTACAGCCGCATAAGCAGTTGATGGACACGTTGCGTTCCAACTCACTCCACTAGACAACCAGTCCTAGGGGACGAATTGTCTGGGTATAAGGTGCTCGTCTCCCAACCGAAGAGTTGCGGGTTCGAGTCCCAACTGTCGCCACTTTTCGCCCACGACCAATCGGCGAGAGAAATCGGCGACGCTATGCGACCGGAATATAACCCAACGGTCGATGTATCATAAAACCAACCACCACCACAAGTGAACATCATGTGCACCAACAACCTGTCACGACGTTGACGAACCACCACCGTTCTGATCTGAGTGCCTCAGTTGTTTAGCTTGTATTACATTGTGCTATACTCAGAGACAAAGATATTGTTCATCGGATTTGTTCAGTGACCGCTAACAATCTCCACACGTAATACTCAATGCACTGCTGACGACCATTGTGCCAGTGCCATGCCGTGTACACTCATTATTTTGCTGCTTGGCGCTGACCCAATGCGGCGTGGATTGCTCATAATTTTCGTCAGAGGCGCAGCCAGGGCACGCCCCTCCCCGACCAACAAAAAAATGAGTTAGATGAAACAAGAAACTTTGCGATTTTCACTACAAAAAACAAAAACACTTTCGGTGTGTGATGCGCGCCGAACGCGGTTTCAGTTTCATGACATTTTTGTCTGGTCGGGCCCCCCTTAAGAAAATCCTGGCTGCGCTTTTTGATGACAAGGAGCAGTGGCTCCTTGTCATCAAAAAGTTCTGCATTTCCTAAAACACAAACTGAAGGTGCTCGCCGCGTGTGTCAACCTGCGCCTTCACACGGCGCTCGCCCTTGTTGACCTCTTGGTACGCCGCTGCTGGCTACGTTGTGCCAGGCGGGCGTCTAATACCATGTCCGGTGTACACTGACCCGGGCTCGGTTGTATTTCTAGAATAGTGCGGCCGGCTGGCTGAGTGGTATTTGCCTACACGTAAAGTCGCACTGATATAGGAGCACAAAGGAGAGCCGCCCCGGCTCGTCATGATTAAACTAAAGCAGCGATGGAAGAGAAGTTGAATAGCTTGATATAGCAACCCCGCAGCTACTGCAATAAACCTCCGAACAGAGAGTAGTCCAAAGGGGTGGGGCCGATTTTCCACTGCGCTGGATGGAACGCTGCGTGCTGGGTTTCTGCCACGGTTGAGTCGGCGAGGGTCCTGCTGTTTTTCTCAGAAGATGCCAACAAATGTAAAGCGAAGTGTCGAAATGTTTGCAATCGAAGTATTGAGGCCAGACTCACATTAACGAAAGCACGCTGAATTCCTGTGCCTTTAAACCTATCTCAACAATGAAAACATACGCCGACAAAACATGGTTATATCCAGGAAGAGAAACTGCAGAATATCGAGCTATTGTGGTTGCGTCTTGGTCGCCGTCATGTCGCTATGTCTGTGTGATGTCACGTGGTACCGCAGGCCGGGGCCGACCTGGGGATGGTGCTCCAGTAACAACGACAATTGTTTATTGCGTCGCTTTGGGTCCCACTCTCCCGAGAATTGGACCTGCACAAGGGGAGAGCATGGCGAGACGAGCACGCGAGCACTCAGAGATTCCCAGATCAAAAACGCTGCACGAGGGGAGCGCATGGCGAGACGAGCACGCGAGCACTCAGAGATTCCCAGATCAAAAACGGTGAGGGGAGCGCATGGCACGAGCACGCGAGCACTCAGCTATTCAGTCCGGTGTGCACACTCAGGATTCCCTATCAAAAACCTGCACGAGGGGAGCGCAGCGAAAAGAAGACGGCACCCCTTTAAATTTTCCTTACAAAAAAAGGTTTTTTTTTTTTGTCCGGTGTGTCGGTTACCTCAAGCGTGATTCCCCAGCCATTCGTCTTCATCCTGCCAGGTTTTTGTACATTTTCGTACAAGTCGCAAGTTGGTTTTTTCGAAGCAGTCGAAGACTCGTTTTAACCTACTGGGTACGGTAAGACGGATGTTTGCACAAGAAAAGAGCGACACATAGCAGCGATGTCAAGAAGATGCATTATAGCTGTAGGACTGAAAACCGGTGAATACCATTGGATGGGAAACCATACCACGGGAAAATACCATTACAGTCCAAAAACGTTTGTTGAAGTCTAATGCCCGACTCAACCAATAAAACAACGCGTACCCACCCATGTCTGGTGTTATATCGATAATAAATTATGTTTTCTCCCTGTTTCCCACTTCCCGGCTGAAAAGGAGATAAAACTATGACTTTTGAAACCAATAACTAGAATTTGCATCCAAGTTGCCATGTCCAAACTCCTGGCTGATATCTGTAAAGCGGTATGCTTGTGGTTTGGCACCCCTCCCCTCTATACCCCCTTTCCCTTCTACTCCCCTTTCCATCCCATCCCCTACCCCACCCAAACTTCACGTCGAAACTCGTGGGTGCGTTCTTGACTTGTGAAAGTGTTCCGAATAGCCGTTCCGACACTTTAGTCGCAGAAAAAAAATCGCGTTTTTCCTTTCCAAGGTATATGGATCTCGACCGAAAAGTATTGAAGCGTATTCTAGAAGCCTGGCCACTCTTACATGGCTTCTGAACTCGACTCTTCCGCTGATCACCATGGCTATGCGTCTGCACAGAAATACCGTCAGCTTAAATCCCGTCAGCTTCCCGCAAGAGCTGCGGATCAGAAAAGGCCGAAGCATGTGTGCTATCTCGTCAATTCGGTATAGCGCACTGATATGTCAGGTATATGCGAAATATTCGGCAGACGAGCTCACGTCGGGAAGAGTGTGGACAATTTCGGTTGAAGCGGATTTGTTTTCAATGGGCTTACGCCAAGATTGGAAGCGCGATTTCCGAGGTGGGACTCTTCTACCGAGTAAGGTGCACGTGTATCACGGTCCGGTGCACTCTACTGAATTGCAGAGACATGGTGTGATTGTTCTTAAATGTCTATGCGCCTGACCAAGCTGTTCGCAATGCGGTCACGTTCTCACGGCTGCGGCGATAGCTGAGCTGTGCTTGCGACAGGTTCGCAAATTGTCCGCGCGCCCTGAGCCTCGATCCAGCACCTGGTGACAGATGACCAAACGCTTACCTTCGTCCATCTACCGGCCGCAGTGAAGCCGTATGCCGGTAATTATGCATTGTGGCGCATTTACTCTTTATATTTAATGGTCCTTAAATCTTATACACTATGGTATGATTGTGTCTTACACTTGTATGGAACGCATTGTGATTTGGTTTATCCTGAGCGAGAAGTGCGATTGTAGCAGTAAGACAATCTGACAGGGATCTCTGGCATTTGATTTAAATGCTTAAAGGGAATGAGCGAGTTCATTTGCCGGTCAGTGTACCTGGAATAAAACTTTTATCGGAATCATTGGGTAAAAGCAGATATGTGAAAAAGGTTAAATCAGTATTTAGAGACAAGATGAGAAGTTTTGTTTGTCGTGCTTATGATGCACTACGACTGTGATGTGCTTCGCCTTTGTGGTGGCCTTTGAGATGTCCGTCTTTGTTTGCCCACCACCGTCCGTGACGTTGGTGAGCCACATGATCCGAAGTTTCAGGAAATTGTAAATATCTCGAAAGAGCAGCACGAAGCGCCCACAAAAATTGAGCTCATGTTTTCCGCTGACTAGGTCAAATCCAATGTCAGCTGACGTCCCAGGATGAACTTAATGGGCTCGCAGCCTATGCCGGGCTATGTGGCCTCACTTAAGCTCTAAAACCTAACGTAAAACCCAGGCAGAAACCTAACCTAAAGTTATCCCATACCACTCAGGTCCGTAAGTGTCACCGGATATCTTATGTACATACCGCCATATGACATCGTGTTGGAACTCTTGAAGGCCGGTAAAATTTGCCCACATATTACACTAAAATTGAGTGCAAAATTCACTGCAAGGCGACAAAAATCTGCGCACGACGCTGGATACTCCAAGTGTCCGATGGATAATATTTCTTCCTAAGTATCCGTAATCGCAGTCGATCACAAGCATTCTAAAGCTGGGAGGGCGTTCGCTGTATGTGTTATCCCTGCCACAGGAACTGATGAGGCTGAAATCCACAAATATGCGCTAATCTTTGACTGGAAGATTAGCGCATATTTGTGGATTTGTGGGCCTCGAAGTTCGAGCCCCACGAGGCTTTTTGCTGAGTCCGGTCTAGACTCCGAGGCTTTATAGCGTCCATTATTTAGGCTGTATAGCCTCTTAACCTCAGTGTTCGTGTCAATGAACAAAGCATTATCACATACGGCGTAATGACACTGAAATTAATTCGATATTGTATCATGACACTGAACGTAGTCACGCATTGTGTTATGACACTACAATTAATTCCGAATTGTGTCATGACACTGAATGTAGCTGCGTATTGTGCCATGACACTGAACGAAGTTATGTATTGTGACTGGGCATTCAACGTAATGCAGTATTTCTTAATGTTGTGTTTGAGCCCGATAAAAGACTTGAGCATGTCGCAGAGATATAAACAAGGAGCATGTTCTCTCCGGGCAGCGTAAAGGTTAGCACAAATGCCTGCAGTGCTGCTTTGCCCATCTCTACTGAGAACGCCGACCCCTGGGGCATCAGCGGAAACAAGCGGATCTCGCAGGAGGCGGAACCGTTTTTTCTACAATTCTCCCAGCTGATTAATAATTCGTCTGCATCTCCTGTGTGACGTGGCAGTGGGGAAAATAGGATGGCTTCGCCCAGGGGCAGATTTAAGGGGCGCAGAGAGAACGTGTCCCCATTCCTGGAACTGTGACGTTCATTTAATGGGGAAGAACCGTTCGAGCGCACCCTACCCAGGGTTGTTCAGCAGGTAACGTCTCGCTGAATTGAAAAGGTACCCTTCCAGCAACCATCGAGTGCCCTCGCTTCCCTTGAAAGTATCTCAACCAGTGGCATCTCGACGTGCGAGTGTTACCGCCTCCCCCAACTGAAATTACTGGATGCGCCCCTGGCTCCACACCGTGAAGTCGCCGAATACTCATCACGGCAATCTCGGCCTCTCCTATGTAAAATCAATTGAAATACGACAACGCTACACGAATGAAGTGCGCTTGGCAACGCTTCATTATCGCGGAGGCGAGCCTGGTTGCGCAGGTTCGAACAGCGGGGAGCGAAGCGCTGTCACCTGCTCCGGCACAGGTGTGGTCTGTCGACACCGGTCGCCTGCACAGCTGCGGGCCGTTAGTGGCGACACATTCCCCACCTGCTCTCCCTGCTCCCCGCTCTCCCCTCTGCCTGCTCTCCCACTGCCGTCGCGCTCACTTCGTTCCTGTATTCGCCGTTGTTCTCGTCTTCATCACTTCCTTCATTTTGTCCGAATTCGTTCACCAAATTTTCACATTTCATTTATGCTTTCATTCTTTCATATATCTCCCTCCCCCTTTTTCGCTCTCTGTCTCTCTCTCTCTCTCTCTCTCTCTCCCTCTTCTTTTTCTCCTTGATGTGTAGATATATGTATAGATATATATTAAAACATAAAGACATAAAGACATAAAGATCAGTCACTCTGCTCTCTTGGTTGCACTCTCTCACTGAACCAGTTGCCCACCAAATCTGCCAATCAGCCCTCCGTAATACTGAAAAGCAAGCCCTCTATTCTTATAATGATTGTCTATGCTGTTTTTAAAGATGTTCAATGTCCTACTGACGATGTTTTCTGGCAGCTAGTTCCAGTGTTCCACTACCCTGTTGGTGAAGAAAGTTTGCCTTAACCTTGTTCTGCTGTGGTTAATTTTAATTTTGAATTTATGACCTCTAATTGCATCATTTCTGTTAAATTCAAACATTTCCCCAAGGTATCCCCTCTCCAGACCATTGACAAATTTAAAGACCTCGATGAGATCTCTCTCTCAGCCTCTCTCTCTCTAAAAAACATATCTCACTCTCTCTCAATCTCTCTCTCATATGCCAGGTTGACTTATGCCATTAACCATTTTTGTAGCCCCTCTTTTGTACTCTCTCTAAAAGCCAACAATCTGTTGATGGTGTTGTGTTTTTGTGTGTATGTGTGTATGTGTGTGTGTGTGTGTGTGTGTGTGTGTGTGTGTGTGTGTGTGTAGATATATGTATAGATATATATGTGTGTGTGTATGTGCATGTGTGTGTGTGTGTGTATGTGTGTGTGTGGGTGTGTGTGTGTGTGTGTGTGTTGTGGGTGTGGGTTTTTTTTTTTTTTTTTGTGTTTTTGTTTTTTTGTGTGTGTGTGTGTGTGTGTGTGTGTGTGTGTGTTTTTGTGTGTGTGTGTTGTTTTTTTGTGGTGGGGGTGGGGGTGTGTGAGTAGTTTTGAAGCAGATGGATATGCAGGTTTCGTTGAATACGACTGCGAGTTCAGCGTTCATGATCTTCTTGCTTGTGGATTAGTTAGTTATTGGAGTTTAAGGGCGCATCGACTGCGTCGGTCATGCAGCGCCCCATGCTTGTGGATTAAATTGAGCGTATAATGTTCCTTGTCTCTTCATTGTTTTTATGTAGTATTTCGCCGTGTTACATGATGGTCAATATCGTGATTAACACATAGGACATATTCGATGGACGTTTCGTCCTAACCTAAGACATTTTCAATACGGTGTGTTGGAAGTCACATTGAAGAAATATA
>JAOTOL010000820.1:0-92500 GCA_034440575.1 Imbricaverruca yamaguchii | reverse complement strand
CCCCGTCGTGTCGCTCACCATTCGTGCACGATACATGTGGCGATGTGTAGCTCCAGCATCTGGCCGTCACTGGTGTTACTGCTGCTCGTGGGTGGCCAGGTCAGCCGAAACCTCGGCGTCGGGCCGACACACCGTGAGACACCTCGACACTCGTCACACTCGTCTCACGCGCACTGCTCTGACGGTCCGCGCACAGTTGGTCCCCGGAGGTCAGGATGCTGATGCAGCAGCCGGCGCCGAAGAGGAGGTGTAAACACAGGGGCGCTGCTGACTGGTCGGCGGCTCAGCTGATCACAGCGGGTATGGCCGTGTGGGTGGTCTCCGATCACTGGTCACTGGTCACTGGACACCGATCATTGGTCGTCGGCCACTAGACACCGATCACTGCTCACTGGACACCAATCACTGGTCACTGGGCACTGGTCACTGGTCACTGGACACCGATCACTGGTCATTGGCCACTAGGCACCGATCACTGCTCACTGGACACCAACCACTGGTCACTGGGCACTGGGCACCGATCACCGATCACTGGTCACTGGCTGGTGGTGACTAGCATGGTCCTATTTATGTTTTGAATTCCTTGGTTTAGAGAGGAAAATGTGAAAAGGAAAAGATCGCCTAATTGAAGAGGAAAATTTGCCTTCTTGTGCGACACCAGGAACTCACTTGTATACGTTTCGGTGAGCTCTGGCCTTTGTGTCACAGATCAACATGCTCGCAGCCATTGTCAGACAGCACCATTCACACTTCCAGCGAGCAAAATCAGGGGACGATTTCCGGAGAGGACAGCGTTCCGGACAGCGCGGCCGAGACGGGGCCGAGACGGGGCCGAGACGGGGCCGAGACGGGGCCGAGACGGGGCCGAGACGGGGCCGAGACGGGGCCGAGACGGGGCCGAGACGGGGCCGAGACGGGGCCGAGACGGGGCCGAGACGGGGCTGCTTCTCCCACCCGGTGGCCAGTGGTTGACTGTGCGCACCGCTTGTCGACAGCGCTGGCGGCGGCGGCCAGACCTGCGTCTCGGGCCGCGCGGTCGCACCGGCCAGAGTCCATGCGTGCGCTACAGGCCGCCGAGGCGAAAACAGAGTCGGCCCGACAGCCGATACAATCTGGATTTCTGCGTGCGGAGTCATATTCTGCACGTGTCTCAGCTTATATGTTGATGCGTCATATTCGTAAAAATTTTACATATATATGTATATATGCGTATATATATACACACACACACACACATATATATATATATATATATATATAACACATATATATATATATATATATATATATATATATATATACATATATTTATATATATATTATATATATATATACACATACATATATATATAATATATATAACAATATATATATATATATATATATATATATATTTATATATATACAACGCTGGCGAAACTAATTCAACTTCTCTCAGCTCAGCCTCGCTAAAATATTCCTGAAGCCTCCACGCTGATGAGATGCAATGCGACGCTTTCGTGAGCCATAGGCCTCATTAAAAAAGGCGCGACTATCATAACCACCGCCTAGGTACCTCACAAATACCTTTTCCAGCCGCGATAGGATCCAGGTGGTGCCAGATATTTTTCTGCTCGTCGGGACGGTTTTCGGTGGGCTAACTGGATATAATAAATGTTTCTGACCGGGAATAAGTTCTGGAAGGTTTTCCACCGTTGGGGTGACCTCGAACGCACGCTAAAGGAGTACCGTCGCTAGTTTTATGTCGTTTGTGCTAGACACGATTTCACGACCACCATAGAGCAATGCTGTAAATATGTTGGTGATCCCTGACGGTTGCGATCTCGTCGCGCTGTGTTGTGACTCACGAGCCTCAGCCATGAGAAAATACGCGCCGGTTTGTGTTAGAGAAGCATGGATGCGCTTCTATCAACCACGCTGTTCCACGGTGGTCCTAATGCACAATTTCACCTCTCTGGAATTGTGCAGCCAGCCATCTCTGTATATTTATTATTACCTCCCACTTCGAAGTTCTGCTTATTGCTCTGCGACTCTATCTTGTCCAGATAGCCCTGGGACCATTCCAGGGATTTTCTTGGCTTTTGAGAATAACACACAAAGTGTGTCTGAGCTCTTATTGCCAATTTAGCTCCGGACACGCGACAGATGACCTTGCTGATGGAGTGATTCTGAAAATAATGAGGAATTCAGACATTTCCATGCCCTTGTTTGGTTCCTTCATTTCACCCACGACAATGACAAACCACCATAATGGCTGCTGCCTATGACAATAGCACACCATCCGGATGAATGCTGCACATGGTAACAGCGTACCATCGCAATGACTGCTGCACATAGCAATGCTATACCACCGGAGCGGTGGCTTCACAGTTGGGTATGACTACGATGCACGCGAATGTCCATGTGGCATTCTCGAACATTGAACCATGCTAAGTGTTACAGCCCACCATGACTTATGTTACGCTGGTCGTGACGATTGGTCGCGTGCATTGGGTGCAGCGTCAGTGCAAATCGTTGATCCGCCGTCATGACAGACTACCCAATATATTCCAAATAGTCGGAGTACACCTTGCAGTGTTAATGCCACCGCCGGGAGCTGCTCTTCAGGCTGTGTGCGTCCACCGTGCAGAGTCAGGGACATCTGGTGTAGGTGCAACACAGGCTCCATCTAGTCGATACTCATGAGTTAAAGTCCGCCATGGCATACTAAGCTTCGTATGTAACTGGCCGCACCATTTGCGACTTATCTGCGTAGACCTTCGCGGCAGAATCAGACGTGATCTTCATCTGCGGACACCTTCGCGGCTAAATTAGATGCGAACTTCTGCGTACAGCTTCGCGCCAAAAGTAGATGTGATCATTATTCGCGCATATCTTCGCGTCAAATGAGATGCGGCCAATATCCGTGTGCTCCCTCGCACCCAAATTAGATATGACCTTCGTCCACACACACACCTTCGCTCCAAAACTGGACGTTGCCTTCATCTGCGCATGCCTTGGCGCCAAAATTCAATGTGCCCTGTACCCGTGTATGCTTTTGCGCCAGAATTAGCCGCTCCCGATGCTGCCAGCCACCCTGCAGTCGTCACTCCCTGGCAGATATCCGGCCGATCCCTCCTGTCTCTGCCGCAGCGTATCTGCCTCTGATGGGCCGCATCTGTCGCAGCCGCGGCCTGTTTGAGTTGGCCGCCGTCAGCCGGTCGGGGCGCGGCAGACGATTGCCAGTGGCAACGATAGACTGTCGACTCCTTTTAGATTAAGTACACATCAACACATCCAAGGTTGGGTTCGGTCGCCCACGGCTCGCACCGGCCAACGGACATCCGTGTCGCTTTCAGGTCGTGAGTGGCCACCGGAGCCTGATCTGGGGCAGTGATGCTGGCCACCCTCCAAATGCTCTTCCTTTTACAATGTACAAGTGGCTGTATGTCTTGCATTTCCTGCATGTACTGTATGGCATGTACGTACCCGATCCCCTACGACACTTTTCTTGCTTGCCGGCGTTCCCATACTTTTATTTCTCGGTTGCCTGATACCAGATGCCACATCAACCGGTTTGCGTAGTCCTTTTCTTAACGTAACTCTCCACTAGTAGTTGCCACTTGGCCTCTGCTAAGGGGAAGAAGACTGTCGACTCTGCACCTCTCTCATCGAGAGGTGTCTTCGCCCAAGGAATCATCCTTCCATTTCTTCTCGTGTGGAGATTGGATGACGCTGTTTGACAACGAACTGCTCTGTGTCAAAGTGCTAAAGATTAACTAGAAAGTTCGCACTAAGATTGTAATGGGGCAGATGTGAAGAATTACCCACATATTTTCTCTCAGTATTCGGTTGCCCACACATTTTTATCTCCGCATCCATGATTGCGAGGGACAAATCCAACGATGTGCCAGCCTGTGAAACCAGACGCACGGTGTTCTCCAACCTTCACGAGCCGATCCACAGCGTGCGATGCCGTCATCCGGGTTGAATATGGTGACCTTAGGTCAACAGTACGACCTTCAAGTGTCGGTGGCCATGTGCAGGAGCATTGCAGTCGTTTCTGATCTCTGTAGCCACACGTCTCATCTGCAGACCTTTGCCAATCAAATCGACTGGAACACTCAACTATATGAGTGGTTTCGAATAAGGTGACCCTAGGCCAACCGATAGGGTAAGTTTCTAGCCCGAACAAGACTACCATGTCCCTCCGTATATTTGAGGGCTTTTGAAGGCCATATTTTAGACCTTAGGTGACCACATTTGCAACGGCTGATGGCATTGCATGTGACCTTGTATAATGATGACGTGCTATGAGAAACTGATGAGGTTGTTTATAATAGCACAATAGGGCGTGATTGGAGGAGTTTGGAATTGTTGAGGATTATGTTATGCAATATCAGGTGAATGGTGCTAGATAGACTGGGATATTTAGTTCCCTTGGAACTTGAGATAATGGACTGATTGGCGTGTGAGCATGCACGTTTCGAGTATATATTCTGGATAGGCTTAACTCATATGGCCCAATGTAGCTTTGACACTTTATGAGCTTTGTGAACCGTATTGCATGTTACGAGTCGATTGACAAATGTTTGAAGGAGGTCGGTCGAGCGGCCACAGCGATTAGATATGGCTGCAGTTGCTGCGGTGTTGTTTTGTGTGGTTCCGACGCGAGCCGTGACAAGGGTCACGCGTCCGCAGTCGACAGACTGCCTTGCTGGAGGCGTGCCAGGCACACGATAAGGAATATTGGCTCACTTTATGACGCATCTAGATGGGCAGTGAAGCTTCACGCCGGCACGGACGTATCACTCGGGTTGCCAAGCAGTGCTGAAGCAAACGACTAGAAACGCGTTGGATGGGCTGGATTGGATTGGACGCGATTGGACGCGTTGGACGGGTAAGGTGACATAATACAATCCGTATTTATTGAAGGGCTCACCGAACAGTGAAGAACCTATCCAAAGACATATCGGGGATTCCTCCGATGGAAACCCTATGCCAGATGCAAGAAAAAAATCCATGTTCAAGAGTCTTGGGTCCCTATAATCTCTGTAATCCGTATTTCCCTGTCGCCAAAGATATGAGTCCTCGTGTAGAATGAGAGCGGAATACTCTTGCGACGATAGCCTGAACATTGTGTCGGTAGCCTGAACATCAAGTCGAATACTTTGGTATTCGACTGTTGATTGGCATTTGCTTGGTATGCTTACGTTTGTTATGGGTGCAACATTACCGACATGGATTGACGTACCCTAAAACCCCAATGATCATCGTTTGGTGCGCTTATATCACTCCTCGATGATACGTATTACAGTAATGCACGTGCGCATTGGGTGCACGCTATCCATCTGGCTGTTATAGTGATCGACAAATGACTCCAACTCTGAGAGCCACCGCAGAGTGGCGCACCAGTGTGAGTGTTTTACGGCTTTCTGTCCGCCACGACTGAGCTTGCTGCGGGGATGGCATCAGGGGGAATCGAAACAAAAGAAGTTTGGGCGTGAACGCATCTAATTGAGAAGCACGATTGAAATTATTCTGCAAGTGTACGATAGCAAACATGGACGTAGTCTGACTGAAATCCTCCATGGCTGTTTTTATCTCTGCCCGTGAGGTAAGATCATCTGACAGTCCAGCTAAATTTGCCTAAATATTTGATTTCCCACATTGATGGTGTCTTCATTATATTCATTTCAGCCACCTAGCCCCTTTCTGCCAGATGCAAGCCACTTTCTGTAGAACTTGCAGAAGAGCCATATGACTCTAAGAGTCGTTGCAGAGGCTTTGGCTGAGGCTCAGACTTCTGGACTTGTGTGAGGGAGGCCGCTTCCCGCCGTGTGGCTAGGCATTTTGCTGATAATCTGTTCACCCGAATCCAGTCCGCACTGCCGGGGAGTCGGCTCCACTGGTTCACCAGTACAGGGCGAAGAGTTGGCCGGGGCCGGTTGGTATGTGCATACCACAGTGCGTGCGTCCAATGTCGCTCGTCTCTGTCGGCACGCCTCCCGACGCACGGGTGGCCGGACTGCCGCGGCGGCAGCACCCGTGCCAACTCACCCGCCAGGTCCAGTGTGGACCAAGCCGCCGAGCGGCAACTCACCAGCCAGGTCCAGTGTGGACCAAGCCGCCGAGCGGCAACTCCCCCGCCAGGTCCAGTGTGGACCAAGCCGCCGAGCGGCAACTCCCCGCCAGGTCCAGTGTGGACCAAGCCGCCGAGCGGCAACTCCCCCGCCAGGTCCAGTGTGGACCAAGCCGCCGAGCGGCAACTCCCCCGCCAGGTCCAGTGTGGACCAAGCCGCCGAGCGGCAACTCCCCCGCCAGGTCCAGTGTGGACCAAGCAGCCGAGCGGTCCGACGTCCGCGATTGGACGCGAACCAGTCGCGAGCTGTGCTGCTCGCTTCGTGACGCCGCGCGTTTACAAAACCCCAGTGGAAGCGGACACCAGGTGTAGGTTTGTTCGACACCATGCGTGGACGGAGAGTTCATATCCTGCATTGCCTTCCGGCGCACTCTACAACGCTCAACTATCAGTTGTCACTGCCCAGTTCCCACCATTTGATGTGTCCGACAGCTACCGTCGCTCAACGTTCAAAGTTCAATGGGGATACTTCAACGTTATCGGATGCGCATCGTACTGTCCATTGCATTCGGTGTCGTCACGTTTCGTAACGTCATAGTTTGACAAACACATTCTGCGAAAAATTCCACCGACGATCCTGGCGGTTGCAAAATTGCGTCGCCTCCCTTGTATCCTGCCGACAGACTCTAAGGCACATTACTGACCTTGCCTGGTTACTTCGCGGCCCACTTAAGGACCTCGGAGTTGGGGAATGGCAATTTTATATTGCTTCTTTTTCATGCGCCGCCACAGGATCTAAAGTAAGACTCATGCGAAGTGGAGACTGACAAAAGCAAATAAAAAAAAGACGGAGTGATGCTATTCCTTTCCTCTTGAGGTTCGTGAATTACTTCAATCCGACGAGACCTCATCACATCTGAGCCGCAACCTGCACTTAAGCGTCACGCTATCCAACTACAGTTAATTCCTATCTGTGCCGATTATCTCGCAAGTCACATTTGCACTATTGTGCAGTGGCTCAATCAGCGATGTTTTGGATTGCGCGATATATATAAATATATATATATATATATATATATATATATATATAGAGAGAGAGAGAGAGAGAGAGAGAGAGAGAGAAAGAGAGAGAGGGGGAAAGAGAGTGGGAGAGAGAGAGTGAGAGAGAGAGCCAACATGTTAACTGCTATGTTGGCATGCATGCCATGTCTTATTACGACGCCGCTAGCACCATGCACTATAAAGCGTCCAGTGGCGTCCGTCGGCGTCCATGGGCGTCCATAATTCGTCTTCGGCTGGGCAAGAACGTCGTAAATCGCCACTCGAATAACCCGTCAAGGTCACCGTGGCAGCCCGCTGCGCGGCTGACCAGAGGCGAAGCCTAGGAGCGTGTCTAGAGTATGGCGGCATGTTTTCGAACGATTTTTATCGCTGTAGTCTGATTGTCTTAGCAACTCAGTAGCGGTGCCATGTATATTGATGTTTTCTACAGGATGCTTAAGTGAATGTGTGTTCTGTATGTAATGCGGACACTATTTTTTACAAACTGCTCTTTTCAGGTGGACCTCAATATCTGACACATGAGTGCATGGCGTTAGAGCGCGGGAATGCCCATGGTCCCCGCGATCCTACGCATGTGCCTCTGCACAAGTGTGGCTTCTGCTTGACCCCGCCAATTTGTCCATACGGACCCAATTGTGTCAATACGTGCATACCATGCAAACTCGCCGAAAAGCATTGGAGGAATCATGGTTAGCCTTATGAAGCCAAGCACAGAGAGAGAGAGAGAGAGAGAGAGAGAGAGAGAGAGAGAGAGAGAGAGAGAGAGAGAGAGAGAGAGAGAGAGAGAGAGAGAGAGAGAGAGAGAGAGAGAGAGAGAGAGAGAGAGAGTGAGAGTGAGAGAGAGAGAGTGGGAGGCGTGGCCAGCTACAGTTTCCCGCCACGTGTACTGCAGTTCTAGTTACTTGCCGCGGGCATCATGCTCTGGAAGCTCCGCACGTGCGAGAACTCTCTGACCCGGTACCTATATTCCCGGCAGCGTGCAACAGCCTCGCGGTAAGACTAGTCAGGAGGGAGATGCTTGTCGCCCTGGACCATGCGCCCCATGGATCAACAAGCTCTATGTCTACTCCCTCTGAAGGTATTCCGCGGGAAAATGACAATGGTGAATCACAGTCACGGCGTGGCAAGAACACGCAACAGAAAGGAAACACGAAGCGCAACTGAAGGTTCGCTTCGCGTGTTGGTGCGAACGTTCACCAATAGTGCAGTAGCCATGCCGATAGCAAGCATGCCTACACGTGTTCCTTGCGGCAGCACTTCGTGCGTTCTGCCTGGACGAAACATGGCCGCTCCTCCCCCCCCCCCCGCTGGCGGCTGCCTGAGTGCGCCACTGCTCAACAACGTGTCGCGTGCTCGCACACTGTATCGCCAGAGGCAGCCACAGCTGCCGCGAGCCCTCCCCGAACCTGGGTGGTCGAGCGCGCGACACCTCGCTCGTGTCCGGATCACCTGTGTCCTGTGTCCAGACTGACTGTGTCCGGCCCGACTGTGTCCGGCCCGACTGTGTCCAGACTGACTGTGTCCGGCCCGACCGTGTCCGGCCCGACTGTGTCAAGACTGACTGTGTCCGGCCCGACTGTGTCCGGCCCGACCGTGTCCGGCCCGACTGCGTCCGGCCCGACTGTGTCCGGCCCGACTGTGTCCGGCCCGACTGTGTCCGGCCCGACTGTGTCCGGCCCGACTGTGTCCGGCCCGACTGCGTCCGGCCCGACTGTGTCCGGCCCGACTGTGTCCGGCCCGACTGTGTCCGGCCCGACTGTGTCCGGCCCGACTGTGTCCGGCCCGACTGTGTCCGGCCCGACTGTGTCCGGCCAGTCGGCGGCGGTCGGTGGTGGAGCCGTCGCGATCCACGGCGCGCCGGCCGGCCAGAGCGGGTGCAGTGCAGACGGCACGGGTGGGCACAGCTGCAGCTGGCCGACCGATCAATAGCTCTCTTCCTGCCGGCGTGAAGCGCGCCGAGCTTCTGCGAAATCGCCGCGCCGCTGCGGCCAGTCTCGCCGGACGGCGCGTGTTTCGGCCAGCGGCGCGAGGCGCGCGGCGACCGGTGAACGGTCATCGGCGCCCCGGCTGGCGGGCGACCGCGACGGCCCAGAAGTGGTGCACCACGTTCCGCCGCCGTCGGCTGATCCGCGCCGGCGGCCGCCGCCTCTGCGCCGCACCAGTCGAGTGCGGTCTCCAATTCTCTAACGATCTGCTCGATTGGCCGTTCGGAAGACGCCAGCGTACGGCCCGCGTCTCTCCCAGCGAAGCCACTAAAAGTTGGTGCGGTGAATGTGAGCGAGAAGCTTTCAGGATTTCCCATTAGAGGCGGTTTTCGCCCGACCAGTGCTGCATTGTCGCCCGTCGGGGGCGTCACTGTGCGTTGTGTACATGCGAGAGCGTCATTGGCACGGCACTGGTCAGTCATTGCTCACTGACGGTGGGCCAGGCCAGGGTCGGTTACCCACCAGCGCCACAGACCGACCCCGGGCTCGTTGGCCGGTACCTCGCCGCCCACTGGCATCGTTGCTGTCCACCGTCTCCTGTTCGTCATCATGCGTGCGTGCGTGCGTGAGTTCGTGCGTGCGTGCGTGCGTGCGTGCGTGCGTGTGTGTGTGTGTGTGTGTGTGTGTGTGCTGTTAGGCTTGGCCAGCCTGCCACCTTGTGGTGACATCGGCCGTTTCCGGCTGGGTGGTGATGTGTAGATACATCTGTGCTGGCATTAGGTGCGGAGACACCGCCGTGCATTGCTTGTCATTGCGCACATCCATACACAGTGTCCATTGCGCATGAGTGCCATAGGCCGCGCCGGCTCGACACTGAACGCACCGGTTCGAGGCGCGACCGAACCTCCACGAAGAGAGTCGCGCCGCGCTGGCATGGCAACTGCAGACCGTTGACGTCACCGCTGCAGATCGCTGACGTCACCGCTGCAGATCAGACAGCCGTTTGTTGCAGCCGATGGCGACTGGCCGGTCAGGCGGTTCCGCTCAGGTCAGCTCGGCCGCTTGTCTCAGGTGACCGCCGCACCGGCGCCCAGCACATCGCCACGGAAGACCCGCCCGAGACGGCGAACGTCGTCGCACATTTCCACCCGATGTCCATGTGTGCGTGCGTGCGTTTGCGTGTGTGTGTGTGTGTGTGTGTGTGTGTGTGTGTGTGTGTGTGTGCGTGCGTGTGTGCGTGCGTGCGTGCGTGCGTGCGTGCGTGCGTGTGCGTGTGCGTGTGCGTGTGCGTGTGCGTGTGCGTGTGCGTGTGCGTGTGCGTGTGCGTGTGCGTGTGCGTGTGCGTGTGCGTGTGGGTGTGCGTGTGCGTGTGCGTGAGCGTGTGCGTGTGCGTGAGCGTGAGCGTGTGCGTGTGCGTGTGGGTGTGCGTGTGCGTGTGCGTGTGCGTGTGCGTGTGGGTGTGCGTGTGCGTGTGCGTGAGCGTGTGCGTGTGCGTGTGCGTGTGCGTGTGCGTGTGCGTGTGCGTGTGCGTGTGCGTGTGTGTGTGCGTGTGCGTGTGCGTGTGCGTGTGCGTGTGCGTGTGCGTGTGCGTGTGCGTGTGCGTGTGCGTGTGTGTGTGCGTGTGCGTGTGCGTGTGCGTGTGCGTGTGCGTGTGCGTGTGCGTGTGCGGGTGCGTGTGCGTGTGCGTGCGTGTGCGTGTGCGTGTGCGTGTGCGTGTGCGTGTGCGTGTGCGTGTGCGTGTGCGTGTGCGTGTGCGTGTGCGTGTGCGTGTGCGTGTGCGTGTGCGTGTGCGTGTGCGTGTGCGTGTGCGTGTGCGTGTGCGTGTGCGTGTGCGTGTGCGTGCGTGTGCGTGTGCGTGTGCGTGTGCGTGTGCGTGTGTGTGTGCGTGTGCGTGTGCGTGTGCGTGTGCGTGTGCGTGTGCGTGTGCGTGTGCGTGTGCGTGTGCGTGTGCGTGTGCGTGTGCGTGTGCGTGTGCGTGTGCGTGTGTGCGTGTGCGTGTGCGTAGCGTGTGCGTGTGCGTGGGTGTGCGTGTGCGTGTGCGTGCGTGTGCGTGTGCGTGTGCGTGTGCGTGTGCGTGTGCGTGTGCGTGTGCGTGTGCGTGTGCGTGTGCGTGTGCGTGTGCGTGTGCGTGTGCGTGTGTGTGTGTGTGTGTGAGTGTGTGACGTCAGACGTGGCCGGTGTCGGGCCGCGAGCCTTGCGGCTAGCTGCGGTCCCCGTGAAGACTGCACGGGATGGCCTCGCGGCCGACGTGACCGGAACGGACCGCTGCCGCTCAGACCGGAGGTTGCACCGGCCGCTTCGGCGGCCCGTGTCGCGCCCGAAGCGATCGGGCGTCAGCTGCGGTATCGCCTCGGGCGAAGAGCCGGGGGTGGTTCGCGTGCGCGACCGGCCGCCCGGTGGTGCGTCCGCCCGGCGCCGTTTCGGCGCGGGTGTCCGTGGCCCGTTCGCGGTTCGCCCCTCCCCCAGGAGAGGGGGCACGGGTGCGCGCCTGAAGCGACAGTGGACGCTGTCCTCGGACCAAAGAGTCAAGGTTCGCAGGCTGGGCAGGACAAATCGCGGATTAGACCAAGCGCCGGGGCGAGAAATCGCCGGCAGATGCTCCAGGGTTCAAAGACCGGGGGTCAAATGTAAAAATGCGCGTGCTGTCGTTGAGTGGTTCAGAAGACTGGACTAGACCTAGAGGACGTTGAGTTCTTACAGTAAGCCTGACGTGGAAATCCAAAGGTCAGTGGGAATCCAATAGACAGTTGGTAAGTCTGAGTCATATATGACTGGATCCTCTCCTTCTACACATAAATACAGGTGTGAAACATGTTGCTATTCACAATATAGTGAGAATATCATACCGTAGAAGGTGTTTCTTCAAATTCTTCGTCACGTGTGCTAGGTCCGGCTCGCGCATGGTCTGCGTAAGCGCATCAAAAGTTCTCATAGTCGAGTAGATAAATCGACGCCTGCTGAATTCGGTCTCTATGATAGAAAGTGAAGATAATCGGACTGTCGAGTGGTTCGCCGTATATGTTTCGCCTCACGGCAATGCATTTAGAATGTAAATCGGGAAATGGTGTGGCTAAAATTCGTTTAGCACGTTCGGAGAGCGGTACATGCACATGTATTCGGCAGAGAGCCAGTCAAGTTTCACTAAAGCGTCACTGATGTGATCAAACTTGCTGCGTCTGAACGTGACACTGGCGTCAACATTGGGTATCTTCAGAATTATTAAGCTGTGCGTGATGTTGCTGGCTCTGTGACACTGATGGAGTAGCCAATCACACACATGATCAGCTCTTGACTTAATGTCACAAACGCATGCTGAGGAAGGCTATCCTTGCCGTGACTCATGTCACATAGCATGCTGAGGAAGGCTATCCTTGGCGTGACTCATGTCACATAGCATGCTGATACACCGCCGAACCACGGCATCGATGTGAGCTGAGGCCACGTTTTTTTTAAAGGAAAAAACACCGAGTTTCTTTGTATTGAATGATCAAGCGATAGTAGCCATTGAAGTCAAGATAACTGGAGGAATCTTTTTAATGTTTTCACGGGAGCCGAGGACAACTAGCTGTGTTTTGTGCGTTGATTTTCGTCCCATTTTTGGCAAACCAATAAGAGAAGTGAGAGACTGTGCTCTGTTGAGGTGACGAGGACAATATCGCCTGACTGGCCGGATATCCACACCTGTGTGTCATCTGCATGCCGGACTACATCTGCATCATCTACGTACAACAGCAGGCCATATATCGAGAACAGCGACGGCCCAGAAATAGCCCACAGTTTGGCCTCCTGAGAGAGTCGGAACTTCAACTTGAAAGTAATTCGCGAGATAACGTTTGAACCAGCGCATATAGGGCTGGAGCTTGTGAAAGGGGGGTGTTGCCGGGGACTGCATCGAAACATTTTGAACAGGCAAGGAAACGAAACTGTATGACATTGCGTAGATCCATGGATTTAACAACTCTGTCATTGACGGAAAAAGCGCTCTGTCGGTCGAGTGATTGTATCGAAGCTCAAGCTGACTTGTGAACAGGTGATGCACTGTAGATTATTTGCGCAGCTATTCATACAGGATGCGCTCTGTGATCTTGATAATGGTCGGTAAGACAGAGAGGGGACGGTCGGTAGTTGAAGGTTTCAGTGGATTTGCTGACTTTTTGGACAGGGTGCACCATGGTAATTTTCCAGGGATCGGGAGCTGTATGGGAAGTGAGCTTAATGCTGACAATGTGAGTGGTGACAGAGCACAGAGAGTGCAGACACATCTTGGTGAGCCCGTAATCGCCGCACGATGTGCTGCTACACAATCTGGCTGTGACACGATGTGGTTGTTCAGGTGTAACGTGGGGGACCTGAAGACTGTCGGCAGTGGCCCTCCGCAGGCGCGTCGGCAGCTCGGGTCCCGATGGGTCCACCCATTCGGCAGTCATGGTGCCGACCCACACCAGGTATCGGTTGAGGTCGTGACGTTGGCGCTGCGAGCAGACCTGGCAGGTTGTTTGTGCGCCTGAACACCGAGCCACAGCGAGCTCGGGCAGCCCGCCCGCAGGCGTCGGTCGATCTCCACACGCATGGCATGACGGGTCGCGGATCGGACGAGTCGATCTGGGTCCGTGTAGCGGCCACGATGGCCAGGGCGGAGAGCTTCTCGCCTCTGAGCCATGGGATCGTGTGTTGCGTCAGTGGCGGGTGGTGCTGTCTGTGTCCGCACTTTGAGCATCTCGACTGGTGCAGTTCATTTTGAACACGGCAGGTCACATTAAAAGCTCAATTCCACTGCTTGTCGGAACATCGGCTAGTGAACACGGGTCTCTAGTCTACAATTTCATAGCAGCGGTTCAGCTCTGCCCTGTCCAGCCCAGCCCAGCATCTGGACGTCAATGTGCATGGCGTCGGACCGCAGTTGGACACACCCGTCAGTATACGGATCCGGTGGTGAGGGCTGACGTCATAGTGGTGGCTGCCGACCCGCTCCACACCCATGGTGTCAATGGTGGAGCCTGACGAGCGGAAGGCTGGCCCGGTGACGTGCTGCTACAAGGAGTAGGTATTTATAAGCTGTCGAAATCGGGTGCCAGCGGCGTCGCTGGTCTTGTGGTTCACGTCGACGTTGACATTACCGGGGAAAACAAACGATAAGACACCTGCACCGGGTGAGGACATGCTGAAGTTGCTCCTCCAGTTCGTCCGCGGCGGCCGTGACCGTGTGCTGCGTTTCGACCGAAGGTCGGTACAGTGAGCAGATAGTCATTGCTTCCCGATCAGCAATCCGGCAGCGCAGAAGGTCGCCATGCATCGCGGTTACGCACTGCACGGTTGCCGCAACCTGGCGTCCGTGGAACTCGGGACGCCAGCCGAGGACGGAGCGCACAGCTGACTGTCGACGCCGCCGCCGCTCGCCGGCCAGTGTGTCGACCAGGCGCGGACGTGGATCACTAGAATATTAGGTCACTCAATCACTCGGTCACTTATGATAGTCACTCACCGAGGGGAATGGACGAATCTCACTGCCGACGACACGAGTCACGCGAGGAGGTCCCGCGGCGCCTGCAGATGGGATCAAGTCGAGCTTCCCGGCACGTGCGGCCGCCCTGGTGCCGCGCACAGGGAACTCGGAAAGCATTAATTTTTATCACGAAGATCGGAGTCCTGGACTTCGTTTTTTATTACACTTATGTACGAAATTAATTGTATTGATCGCCGACGGATGAAATATTAATTTCCAGCCAAAGTCGGAGTGCTTATCAGAACTTGCGCACAAATACATACACTTTAAAGTGATGGTCAAAAGAACTGGCCGTTGCTTGCGTGCGAGATGAATCACAGCTCTCAAGTTCGAAGCAGAGAACGGGTCCACAAAATGCCCACGTTGCAATATATTCTTGTAACTTCGCTTACTATCCGAGGGAGCAAACGGAGTAGTTCCGTCCGCGCAGTGATTGCGCGACTTCTCGGAATGCGAATTGAGCGTTTCTGCGTGCTGCTCGATTGAGGCAGAACTTGTGGTGAAAACCGCTGAAGAAGCTTATGAGGATGAATTTGGGGGGGGGGGTTGAGGAGCTTAATAACATAATATCAAATTGCATGCGCCCAAAAGCGAGATATGTAATTTTCAACTATTTTAAAAGAGTATTGATGGTATTGATATTGAGTATTGAGAGCTGGTTTAAGAGTAGTATGCGACAGCGGTGAGTGGACGCACCAACAGAGTGAATGAGGGAAAAATGCTGACTTGTGTTGAACTCGATCGACCCACACGGCTTAGGAGTTCGTTAGATGGTTATTTGGGCTTTAGAGCTCATCGACTGCAATGGTCGTGCAGCGTCCAACTTTGTGGGAGGCAACAGTGTCAGCCCACACGCCACTCTCATACTTCAAAATATGTTTGACGTGGGCCAAGTAGACCGCCATAGGAGCTACCACGCTTGAATTTGAAACTTTTTTATCCAGTTTGAAAGGACCTGATCAGCAGACCCGGTGACCTGTTTGCCAGTTTTGTAGTAGAAACATGACTGGGAAATGTTAATTTCTTGCCCAGGGCAACTCCTAAATCGCTAATTTTCTGACATTTTCTAGGCTGATTTTGTTGCTGGTATGAGTGATGTGGACAGGTGAGCGGTGGAGCCAGCGCGAATACTCTGTCCGTGTGAATACCCTGGCCCCGCCCGACGAACGAAGGTGCTAAGCGATCTAGATGATGTTTCAGTATTGATCCGTCGCATGGGCGTGTTAATTTGGAATAGAAAAAGAAAAGCGTGTTCATTTGGAATAGACAAAGCAGCATGGTCAGACGTGCGCCCTCCAGAACAACGGAAGTCATAGAAGTCCGGTGTTATGCTTTGCCATCCATGACCACGGTGTGGGAACTAGCGGACAGCTGCAAGATATGTCACCTTGACGCTGCGGCCTTCAAATTTAAATGATCATTTTACATGACAAATGAGAGGAGCATGCTCGACTCTGAAAAGCTGCCGAGTAACAGATGGTGTACGTGTGACGACGACCCGATGGTGCTTCCAATACAGAATGCAAGTGCATTGTAAGTGTGCTTAAGTTCGAGCAGACTGATATGTGCGGGGCGAGACCATATCGCTTGGCATGTGGTGGAAGGTAGGTATATGGTGTGATAGATACGTGGCACGTGCTGGTGAGTGACACATGCTTGCATAGAATGGGGTGAACTTTAACGCCTATCTGAAGTGAGGTAGATCGATAGTTACTTAGTAATTGCATATCCCAATTTTTGTGTATGAACACAATACCCCGTTTCCATTTCTTCGGAATGATGGCCGCTTTTATCGACAGTATGCTAGGCATCGACATATGTTGAACATCTTAGTCAGAAGCACGATTAACTCATCGCAGCATTCTAAAGTGTTGGAGCTGGCTATGTCACCGGGTCCCCGGGCCGTATTTGGGCTGATGGTTCCCCGAGCCGCCGTCAGAGCCACCTCCGAAATACGCAGCAACAGCAGCAACAGCGGCAGCGAGTCGGGCGCGATCACCGGTGCTGCCGAGAACTGCCTAGTAAAACAGAGGGCTCGGTCAATTTAGAGCCGACCGCGTGATTCAGTAGATTAGCACGATGAGGATCTCCCGATATCACATCATTATTACTATGGACCGATATTGACGAGAGACGCAGGACCCTCGTGGAGCATTTTTATTTTTCAAGTTCGGTACCGCTTCAGATTAGTTCTCCGGCTATCAGTTAGACCGCGAATATCCTCAAATTATCTTACGGCTGATGCTTGAACTCAGCACGTTTTCCATTGAAATCAGCGCATGCATCGGGAGCCGAGTTGCGACTTGTGCCCGGAAAATCGTTTCCTTCCGGCGCAAAACAGTACGGACCGGCACACCGAACCACGGGGAACATTGCGGCACACGGTCACGTCGGCAGCGCGGTCGGCCATCACTGACTCTAGACACGTGTACCAGAAAACGCCTGCGGCAGTACTTCGCCCGTCGACACCGATCACAGCCGTGGACGGCACCACTGCACCTCTGCGCAGGTCGCCAAAGCCCGCTGCCGTGTAACTGTAAACGGAGCGGCGGACGACACTGCGACCGTCGGTGGCAGCATTGGAAAGTGTCAACGACACAGTAATAGCAACTGTAATATCGCGATAATTGCTGCCGAACATCCTCTCATGATCCCTGTGGTAGTCGGTGAAAGGGTCAACGACACAGTAATCGGAGCACTAATGTCGCGATGATCACTGCTGAGCATGCACTCTTTCACTGTGGCAGTCGGTGAAAGGGTCAACGGCACAGTAATAGTGCAATAATCCCGCGGTGATAACTGCTGAACATCCGCTATTTCACTGTGATGACACGCATCGACATTACACGGATAAAACGTCCCTGATGGGATGGCACACACATTGGTTTGATCATTGCGTGTCGAACTGGTCCAAAACACCGGCGTGCCCTGTGCTCCGTGGCACAACAGGGAGAGGGGGTGGCGCCCGATCGAGTCTCGCAGTTGATGTCGGTGAGGATTACGTCGCCAATCACCATGGTATGTGTGTAAATTCGGAAAGTTGGCTGGAAGGTCACACATAACGCAACTTGACATCTTAATTAAGATGTCTATATTTGTGTTACCGTTTCCATAGATATATGTCGGTGCACTCAATAAATGGGTGCTTGATAATATATATACCAGCTGGCATGACTGACCTTCACTTGCCGCAGACGGCGCCGCTGCGTGCTGCGACCCAGCCACTCACACCTGCAGACTTGTCTGAGTCCACCGCCCCGACTCTCACCGACTCTCACGCCGCCCGTCTACCGTTGCAGATCGGTCGGCAATGTATATTACTCGGCTGGCCGTCGGCCTGCTGGCCGCCCTGTGCTGCTTCGCGCAAGGTAAGCGGCAGCACCGCCGCCGAGTCGACCGCCCCGCGGTGTTGGGGTCTGGTGGGGGGACTGCTGCTTCGCGCAAGGTAAGCGGCAACGCCGCCGCCGAGTCGGCCGCCCCGCGGTGTTGGGGTCTGGTGGGGGGACGCCGGAGGAGAAGAAGGAGAAATAGCGCCGCCGTGCTGTTGGGGGAGGGGGAGGGGGCGAAGTATCGCCGCCGTGGTGTTGGAGTGCGGCGGTGTTGGAGGAGTGTCACTGTAATGCACCATGTCTCATTAATATATCCCACCAACACACCTACGATCCAGAAATACATTTTAATGCCCAACCACCGACGAACAGCTGGGGGAAAGCCACGCTTCCGGATCTGACTGCAAAAATGTTCATGAGTGTGCACCTTCGAACCAAAAGTGACAGATGTTTCGTTTCCGATCTCCTATTGCTATATGTATTAATGTTGCTCATGTTTCGATGCTGCAAGTGGCCGGTTTGTGGAGAGCATGCAGTTTGATGTAAGATTCACTGAAAAATATCCTTTTTAATTGGCAGTGGCTTGAACTCACGGGACAAAAATCCACTAAAAGGAGCTGTATCCTGTATTAATGGATTCCCGGTTAACCTGTCATTTTGCCCGTATGCGCTCCAGCATGTTTTACTTGAGACTGCATTTGGTAGGTCACGTAAGTATGTACATACACAAAGATGTGATTTGTTAAACTGCGCCGTATCGGGGGATCTTCAACCGCCACCCTAAGGTCTTCCGCGAATAGTGAAAGAACGGCGCACGGCAGCGCGCCGAAATTTGGCATACATTTTCACACATCAATTTGGCACGTTGTATCAAAACTTTGAAGTCAGGTCATCTAGTGTCAACTAGTTAATCTAGGTCAAGTGAGGTCACCCCAAAAAGTATGGTCAACCACCAGCGTTTCGTTATTTTTAGAGATGTAACAAAAAGCATGGGAGGTATTTGTCATGTTTACCGTTTTTGATTACTCATTAGTTTTGCATATTTGCTCATTACAGTTCAAATCAAATATTCTGGTTAAAGTAAGCATATTTTATTTGAGCAAGGTGACTTCCAACAACTTTATTCCGATCCGCTCTAACCATTAGAAAAGGAAAATTAAAGAAAATTTGAAAACTAAAAAATGTTGAATTTAAAGCTTTTTTTCCGGTAGCCAACAATTGCATAGTCCTGGTCGATTTCGCTGTCCTTTTCTGATTCCAAATATCCTTTCTTTTTTCAATGATTCCCAAAATGAACACCCCAGAGCCAAAAACATGATGTAAGTTGTGAAAACCAAGGCCCCCTGGTGACGTCACTTTTGGGATATCTTTTGTGGTGGGGGGGGGGTCGGATCCTACTCGTCGAGCGCTTTCCGATGATATCTCTTCCGTTTTCGTGCAACGCTTAGTTTGAAGATTAGAGTGGTGAGTGGTTCCTATCATCCCCCAGAGACATGGTGTGAGTATCTGACCGGAGGGAGTTAATGTTGTTCCCGTGCATGAATATTAGGTACCGAATTTGTATGAGTAAGTAGCATGCAAAATGTATCCGTACGCATGTAGTATTTTCCAGCGTAACCACTGTCATGAAACATCGCCTATTTCCTGAAAATGTCCGCTAATGTGTTCATGTGTGCGATATTATTAATTGATATATTTATTTCACAATACATGCCCTCCACGTGCAGTGGCTATTATGGACAGTCTGGGATAGTCCCATAGTCTTCCGCTTGGTGGCGCTGTTTACGAGTGTCGTATTATTTCGCAAAAATACAACTTGCGTTTAGTCATTGCATGTGGAAAAAACAATCACAGAAACGCGCTTCATTGTTCCGCATATTACTTCTGAGTATCTTCGGACACTAACGATGCGCAATTTGTTACTTTCGACCCGTAGTTCAAGGGTCAGGTGGGCCTGAAGCATGGATGTCGCAACGAGACGGGACGACAAATGTGGCCCTCCAAACTTCGTGATGCTTCCCGCCACGCCTGTGTCGCGTCACATCAAGACGTGACGGGGAATTTGGCCCTCCAAACTTCGTGATGCTTCCCGCCACGCCTGTGTCGCGTGACATCAAGACGTGACGGGGAATTTGGCCCTCCAAACTTCGTGAAGTTTAACGCCATGCATATGCTTCGCGTAGCAGAAAGAAAACTTTTTGAAAACACTCTTGGTCCCCCATTCAAATTCTGCAGCGATGCCCATGGGTTGATGTGCTCACTTTATGTTCGAAACTTCAGAAGCAGTGCCCCAAAACATTACTTTCAATGATTCATCACAGGAAAATGGATTAAAAATTCAGTTTAAGCATCGAAATTAACCCAAACTTGGTTCAAAAGCCGACAGTTGAGGCCGTCTTTGTCCGCTGTTGAGTCAGCCGAGGCCACTTTGAGTCAGTGTCGTCGAACGACCTTGTAAATGGCATTCGACAGCTAGACCTATGTAGGTAGGCTGGCTGAGTTGTCCATCAACTTACCACACCTAACATTAGCCATATTAATGCAATTCGTGACAGTAATCGTGGATGATTTGTGCTTTTGACGAAACGCGACCTGACACTCTTAGGTGCTCCCTCTTATCACGGCATATGTCAGTGACCTGACACGCTCCCTCTTATCACGGCATAGGCCAGTGACCTGACACGCTCCCTCTTATCACGGCTTAGGTCAGTGACCTGACACGCTCCCTCTTATCACGGCATAGGTCAGTGACCTGACACGCCACGTTTATTTTTACGCCATGAAGTCGGCAACAATTCCCTCTCAGCTGTGGCAAGCAGCGGCGCTCTTACGCGCACCATTTTCTGCGTTCACGGAACAAGGACCTTAGGGGTTGTGTAGATGTTAAGCACAGGCAAGTGTTTAACATTTACATGGTCTTGCTTCGTGGAAAGGGAACGCTCGGGTCTTTGCCCAAACTGAGCCCCACTGCCCACACGTTCGTGGTAATTAGCTGAGGTATTGAATTATTGCCGACAGTCTATGGATGTTGAATCAACCGGTGGACAATTAATGCGGACAGGATATAACTCTTCAATGTGGATCGGCTGAAATCTTAATTAGGACGGTGAGCTGGCTGTTGCATGCATGGCCTTATTGCTCGTATATATCAATTCGTTGATATGTCCACAGAAAACAAGGCTTCAAAACGAAATTACAATTTGAAGCGTCTCTGGAATAGGTTAACCCGCGCCGTCTCTCCGGTCACATCCTCACCCCGTCTCTCCTCACCCCGTCTGGGGGGCGGATAGTAACCCCCTCTAAAATCCTAACTAAGCGCCCCACGAAAACGAAAGGGTGTCATCGGAAAGTGCTCGACGAGTAGGGTTCGGATCCACCCCTCCAAAAAAGTTTTCCACAAAGTGACGTCACCAGGGGTTTTCATGACTCACATTATGTTTTTGGCCCTGGGAATTTCATTTTGGGATATTAAAAAAATATCTGGAATAAGAAAAGGACAGCGAAATCGACCATGACCGTAACATTTCTTGGCCACCCAAAAATTAATTTATGTGTGAAATCTCAAAATGTTGTGCTTCCAATTTTTTTTTAATTTTCTTTCCTAATGGGTAGAGCGGACCGGAAATCGTTGTCCGAAAGCAACTTGCTCCTACAAAAATGCTTACTTTAGCCAGAATATTCGATTTATACTCTAATAGGCAAATATGCAAAACTAATAAGTAATCAAAAACAAAAAATAAACATTCCTCTCGTACGTTTTGTTGCATCCCTAAAGATAAGCAAACGCTGAAAGTTTCATTAAAATATCTGCATCCGTTAAAGCGTGACGACTGGTTGAACCGTTTTGGAGGTGACCTCACTTGACCTTAACTAACTCGTTGACCCTAGATGACCTGACTTCAAAATTTTGAAACAGCATGCCAAATTGATGTGGGAAAAGGTATGCCAAATTTGGCGCGCTGCCGCGCGCCGTTCATTCAGTATCCGCGAAAAATCTGAGGGGGCGGTTGAAGACTGCCCCCGGACGGGACGGGTTAAGCTACCGACCCTGATAGGCAGTCGCGTTCGGAGTTGGGTGGTTGGTTATTTGGTTTACGACACATTGACCGTTGAGTCATGCAGCGTCGCCGATCTCTCACGCCGATTGGTCGCGGGCGAAGAGTAGCGACAGGTAAAACCCGAACCCACAACCTTTCAATTGTGAGACGGGCAACTTACCCCTAGACTACTCGTCCCCCAGTCGCATCCGGAGTAAGCGGCAGAATTACAAAAGGAAAGAAATTGAATCCGATGCTAAAGACTTCAATGTTTTACCGCTTTTAATGCTACAGAGGAAATGACAAAGAACTGAATTTAAAATAAACACATTTGTCTCTTTTAGGCAAAATCATCCGTGCGTTAAAATAGGTCATACAGAGTGCATGAGATGCAATGATCCTCCTGATTGGTATTTGACAACGTGTAGTCAAATTACAGGATCCAGCTGACTAGCCTACTAATTCATGATGTTACATTTTACCAGTTCACTTCCGCTTATAACTCAATGTAGGCCATGCCGACGTGCTTATTTGTTCACATGCATCGTATGCATCATCTAAAATCGTTGATGCTACTATATAATCAACTGCGAATCAACTTTCTACTAACCGCTGAGTGCATCACCAAATTATTCGCACGAGCAATGTGGCTTTAAAAAACTGAGTCAGGTTTGTAGCCGGTCCTCCTGTGGTTGTGTGGCACCACGAACACTGATACATACGGTCGGTATAATGATGCACACGGTTGGTACACCGATACACGCGGTCGATACACTGATTCACGGCCAGAATACTGATGCACACGGCCGGTACACTGATACACACAGTCGGTACACTGATGCACACGGCCGGTACACTGATACACGCAGTCGATACATTGATGCACGCGGTCCATACATTGATACACACGACCGGTACGTGCTCAGATGAGTCGTCGCCCAGATGCGTGAAGTACTTGGAGACATTTGGCCAGGCATTGTTTACTTTTACACCGGCAGTTGTGTGACGATGCTTCGACAGTTCCAAGCAACGATGATCAACGAAGTTGAGCTACAGGAAGTGAGTGCATGCTCTGCATTCTTCTTCTAACACCGGCATGAAAATGATAGTAGCATGTTTGCTTTTTCCACATGCATGCTGACGTTCTTAGTGAGTTTCTCTTGTGAAAACGTTTTTGACGAAGTAATATTATGAACCACCGCAGTGTCAAACATCGAGCCAATTGCCTGATGTACCGTAGCCGGCTTCTGGCGTATAATGAAGCATAAAGTCGTTCCAATTCGCCGTAACTAATTTCAAATAGTTGCAGGCCTTCCACCCGCAAAATGTAAACAATTTAAAAGCGATGTAAAATTAACAACGTGGGCTCTAATCTGGTCTGGTGGCTCTAATCTGCTGCCCAACTGCCCGACGTTGTCTGCCAATAAGTTAATAAGTTTAACCAACTTCTCGGATACTTTAATCGATTGGACTATCGTATGTCGACAGCCACGGAAAAGGTCACGTTTCCAGAGAAGTCATGCGAACCAGCTGCAATTTTGCACATCAAGATGTGATGTGCGATTTTGCACCTGCAGAATATGAGATGCGATTTTGCACCTGCAAAATATGTAGGAAACATGCACCATGGCAGCATGTGTGAATTGGTGTACGTTTTATGTGCAGTCTGTAGTTGATAACCGAACAGATGCATGGTCGTTAGTGCATCCATGCAACGCACCGTATTAACGAACATGAACCATTGGTGCTTTCAGAAAGCGCATGCTATCTATTTCCCAGACGCCTTGACAACGTGCGGGAGCGTCCATTCAGTTTGATCCGAAATTGAGCCGTGCCCAACTCGTGGTGCCTTAGCCACCGAATGTAGCAGGATCCAGACATGCAGACACGGGTGGAGAAACCAGACTGGAAGGAAGGCAGAGGGCACAGCGACCCCTCAACTTCGGACGAGTCTAACATTGCCCCAAGAGGGTTGCATGAATTACTCGACTTCAAGCTGGCTCTTGACTCCAAGCTTTGGGACAGTTCCTGCGTCACCGCGTGCAGAAATGCCCAACATAGGAACGTAAAGACAACAAAGGGCTCCTAAAAGTCATTCTATCCGGGTGAATCGTTGATTTTTGACGATTCTTTGAGTTCACTCGAGTATATAGACGGATGTTTCGAGAGGTCTGTACTTCGGATTGCCTTGTCAAGCCATCAACGAATCAAGATTGCGAATACCTATATGTTATTCACAATCTTGGATCCTTGAAGGCTTGACAAGACAGCCCGAAATACAGGCCTTTTGAAACATCCACCTTTATAATCCAGTGAATACCGAGAATCGTCTAAAAACCACAACCAAGAGCTACAAGAATCACAATGTCGGAAAACTCAAACAGGCTGAGGAGTGTTACGTTAAGCGTCAGGGGCGGACACAATACCGGTGGCGCCGCTCTGGTGGTGTGTTTGTCAAGGAACACCACCAGGGTACACTCGCTATCATTAATGCTATGTTCTAGTTTCTGGAGAAAGTGCAAGTAATTTGCAATGGTCACATTTGAACACCATTGAAACAAGCCATCTTATGATGTATAGTTCGTTTTATTATCAAATCATTTCACCTTGTGTCTTTGAACTAAAAGTGAAGTTGGGGCAATTGGCCACCCAATATCTTGTAATACAAATGCGTCATGCATCTTGTGTGAGATGTGCTCACAATTTCCAATGTTCTTAACAAAACGAAAATTGAACGTGTTACAGTCATATATCATCTTGAAGAACGTCCATGAAACTTTAGGCCTGTCACTCTCACTCAATTCCAGAATTTGCGTCCCAAATTATCACATTGTATTCCTTTAAATTGAACATTAGATATTCTACATTACCGAATTTATTTTAAATGGTTTCAAATAAACCAGCTTACAATCAGCCGCCTTCTGATGCCGTACTCGATTCCTTTTATGTATATCTAACCCTGTCATTTTTGCACTAAGTTCCAGGATTTGTGTCTCTAATTATCACACTACACTCCTTTAAATTTTATAACAGATGAATAAATTTCGATGAACATTAGCGAATAAATTTCCAATTGTCTCAACTAAACGAACATGAAATCTTCTTCTCAGCTGCCTTCTGATGTCATACTCCACTACTTTTAGATATATCTAACCATGCCATTTTGCACTAAATTCTATGGTTTTTTGTCTCCAGTTGTCACATCGTATTTCTTTAAATTGTACATCAGACGTACTACACTAGCGAATTAATTTCCAATGGTCTCAAATAAACCGACATAAAATTGGCTGCCTTGTGATGGCACACTCCACTACTTTTATAGATATCTAGCCCTGCCATTTTTTCACCTTTGACATGAAGCTTTCGGGCATTATTCAGTTTCTAGCATGCCTCGATTTATGTCAAGCGCCGACAGTTGCTGCCCGGAAGATCCGAAGGGTCACCGAATGGCGACACGACATAAATATAGTTCCAGCCTTGAGCAATGCCGAGGTACCATCAGCTCATCACGCTAAAATTATGCATGATAAATGAACGGTTGTAGTTGCGTGCTTTCCATTCAACGCCAAGAACCGTAATGTTCTTAAACAATATTCAGGAGACCTGTCGGCCTCAACTCCAATGGTAGCGGGAATCATGCCATGCACATTACTTATGGTTTCAAATATGAAAATATTCCAGTAACTTTGTTATCGGGGTATATTGCCGTTCAGGGAGCGGTTCTGCGCCCCGCCATACCATGAATGGCCACCGGTGGGCCGCGGCCGGCGCCGCCGGCAGTTCGCCGACTATGGTGTATGAAGATCAAGAAAATAGTCCCAGAAGATAATGCACAAAGGAGCAATATGCGCAATATATCACTATAAGTGGCAATGAAATTGATGTCTGAAGTGAGGCTAACTTTAAGGAATGCACTTTGCATCATATTCTGTGGAGACAGTTTCATAAATAGTAACTATATTCTTCGCGCACACACTAGTGAGCACCCGGGCACACCCGTCGCGGGCACATGTTTCAGAGTTATTGAATGGCACCAGGAACCTGTCTATTTTCCTTCTTTACTGGAAATCCCCTCGATGTCCGCATTGGCGTTGGGTCTGACGCCTAACGACTATGAGTGATGCTTCCAAGTCAGCATTGTGAGTTGCATTACTTATGGCTCTCTTCCGTTAAGCCTGACGGGGAACGGCATTGTTCCGGCTCATTGTTGTCCAGTAAGTGCAAAACTTACGCTAGAGTTCATAATAAGGGACGCGAGGAAAGGACACGAGGGCGTCCGATAGCGGTGATCTAGGGAGTAGGGCACAGCACCGCTGCCACAGGTAAGGCAGCCCACGGTGTATCAGTAACGGCGGCACCGCAACTCAGCAGGGGGGCGTGCCACCGGTGCTTGACCCGCGCCCGCTCCGACGATCCCCGGCGGGAGCCGAGCCGGTTCTGGCGGAGGTCGGCATGTTGGCAAGCATGTCGGCATGTTGGTAGCCGTGTGCTGCTGCAGAAGCACCGCATGCCGGCCCACTTCTAGTGCTGCACGCCTCCAGAGGTCGATTTCGGCGATCGTTGGATCCGAAGTCGTGACTCCGATACGACGCTCTGCCTCTGCGGGCAAGTCAGGGTCGTTTGACCCCGTTGATGGCGATCCCCTCAGTGTTTTGAAATCGCCCAACATACCGGTCGGCTTTTCAAGGAAAGGATTGCCCTAAACGTCGTGGGGTTCGTGTATGATGTCTTCTACAACACACCACCATGCCACGTCATTTCACCTCACGAAGTGTATTTATTAGTACAGATCCAGCAGGGGCCTTCCATTAGCCATGAACTAGTTCCTGGTACTCAGCCCTATCAGTCAAACAGATGTACTTTGCAAAATATATCGTATTATTGTATCCTGGTAAGCCAGTGCCACCTGCATGACAACATTTATCCGTGCCGACCAGTATCACACCGGCAAAGTGACACTTGTGTGCATCAGGCAATTCTTGGTGTATAGTTTGGTTTGGTCATTTTGGGATTTTGAACGCATTGGCTTCAATGTACACATGGCATTCATCACTTGCTCTTGTGCTGTATGTATTGCTGCAATATACAGCTGTATATTGCAGAATGTATGCTATAAATAGCACACATTATGGGTATACGTAGTGTAGCATATACCATGGCTCAAGCTGTGAACTACTCTGTGAATTTTCGGTATGAACGAATACCTGGGGGAATGCTCGTCATTTCACCAATTTATGTAGCCACTGGGATTTGCATTCGCTGCAGAGACTCGTTGTTCCTTCTAGATCCATCGAGATGAGAATAGGCAGGGGTGCATGGTCAGGTTTGACAACAACGCACCTCATTGGATGTGTTCAAGTGGTGGATGAGTGGCTCACCTGCATAGATGTGCTTTCTCAACTATGGTAGTTTCACACCACCCCATCCCCGTCCCCTTCCTCCCCGTGCCGGCCATAACTTGCTCGTTGGTACTGAATATGCAGACATTGATGGAATCACGTATCCCATCACCATCGTTGGATTCGCCCGACATGCCAACTATGAGATCGCTGGGCGTTTAGTTGGCTAACATCGAAGCATTGCTCAAACATCGTTTTTTTTCGACCTGCATCCCGGGTCCCGTTCAAACATCAAACATCAAACTTCTATCAGTCAAATATCTGCAATTCCCATCAGCGCATCGGAGTGGGAATCGGCACTGCAGGGATGTCGGAATTCCACGGCGTGACTAGGAAAGAAAACGTGGCCGAATTTTGATGAAGCATGGTCGATGCTTGCGGCTGACATTATTAACCATCCTGCTGAATTTTATTTCAGCATGCGCAGCAACGCTTATTACTTTTGACTTATCGGCTTGGACGACATGAATCTGGTCGACGTGCGTAATGGGAATGCTTTTCAGGATTATGCGATCACTCAAGCCGGGCTGATGTGAGGTCTTCTGTTCCGCCCTCGGAAGGTCAATTCCCACACACAGTAAAGTAGCAAGATCTGCTAAAAGCATAGGCGTTCCGGTCACCAATTATCCGTAGTCGCAGTCGATCCGCTTTGACGCGCATCGTCTGCAATTGTCACACAGCGTCCATTGGTGTCATGCTTTAACACTCGCACGTCCGGCGGTCCGCGCCAACTTCGCATGTCCGGGGGGGCAGACAGACTTTATTGAGGTCATCCACAATTGACTTGTGGCTATTACGACATCGCGTCAAGTAGATAAAACAACACAGCACAAAAGGCAGATGTCTGCCCCCTTAAGATCTCTAGAACTATGCTAGCTAGCGACACACGGAAAACGGCGTTGGATAGTTGGTAACAGGCTCTATCGAAAGTGTTTCGGTCA
The DNA here is from genome assembly GCA_034440575.1 of Imbricaverruca yamaguchii. Lineage (NCBI taxonomy): Eukaryota > Metazoa > Arthropoda > Thecostraca > Neoverrucidae > Imbricaverruca > Imbricaverruca yamaguchii. The sequence continues at coordinate 64,243 of JAOTOL010000820.1, read as the reverse complement.
TTGTTTTGCTCAGGTTAATATTAAAGTCACTGGGCCATCATAGGTCAAATTCGACCAGATCGGGTTTGACTCTCAGATATTGACACATATCTCAGGACCTGTAACAGATAGAAACAAACTGCGAACGCTATTCGACAGTCCTTCAAATGTGCTATCGACAATAGGCGGTGTGATTTAAAGTCAGGTCAACCGAAACTATGACCTCAGGTCAAGGTCATGAAGTAGTCTGAGCGCATGCAAAGAATTAATCGACGCGTCTTGGCGATACAAGCACAATGACGGTAATTTCAGCCTTCTAGCTCAATGCAGTGCGATATAATGCGCAGAAATGTGTAGTGATCTCAGGTGACCTCAGATGACCTTGGTGAGGTCATTGAACAAAACTTTCAGCGGTAGCATTCGGCATAGCTTCCAACTACATGCCACAACCTTTGTGAGATCATTCCGAGAGCAAGTATGTAACCAGCAAACATTTGTATATTTTACCATAGCCCTATAATGGTGAAGCCATGGCCGTAACCTGACCTAAGATCAATGCTACGAAAAAAACGATATACATATTATGGTCCCTGATGAGATCATGACGTGCTATAAGTATGAAATCAATCGCCCAATTATTGTGGAAGTTATGCCACCTAGAACTCCGAGTGTAGTTGGGTTACTTCGCCTGACCTGGTGACCTGACCTAAGATGACCCATGGTTAGAAATGTATGAGGATATGCGAAAAAGAATAATGAGCAGCCATGCGAGGGTTGGCCTTGCTCGATTAGTATGGCGGCAAATTATGAAAAACCGCATGGGGCAGATATCTGCCCCCGGACGTGCGCGGGTTAATGATCTCGCGTGACCTGCCGGTACCCTTCACCAAGGACGTATCATGGACAGTAGTGAACGACGGTACGCTATTGCATGCTGGTCCCCCAAACACTCGCGGAAAAACCAGATCTTCACACGACTTCCACTTCCCACCGTCGTTGGTGGGGGCTGAATTGATTGGCAAGTGGGTCCCGAGAGTTTTCCAGCGCTTTAATCGCAAATTCCCCTGCCGCACGTGACGCTCTCGCTACCTGCTCTTCCATTTATCAGCGGAGACGGCTCGTTGTCGGTGGGCGGGCGGTAAGTTTACGAATCTCGGGCGGATCCTACAGCGCTGCTTTCGGTTGAGTGGCATCGCTGCACCTTCCCCATCCAGCGGCTTCGCCTCGGCCGCTGCAAAATGCGTGCTGCGAGAGCGGCGCAGAGGGCTGTTTACGCCGCCGGCGATTGTTCCAAGTTGGAACGGAGCACGCAGTTGAAGTTGGCCGACGGAAAATGCGTTCGAGTCAAATGTGCCGCTTTGGTAGTGGTGGTCGTTGTTCTTCTGAAGTTAATCAGTGGTTGCGTGGCAACAGCTGCCGTACACAAGCTGTGCTTCTGCTTTGCCAGTGATGTTATGAGGACGTGTCCTGCTCGAACTCGAAGTTAGGTGATGATGGAAGTCATGGATGAAGACTAATATTGATGTGTAGACAACGTTTATGTATTGACATCTTTGAGCAGTGATTAATTGCATGACTGACATGATTAATGTCATGACAATGATACCTCACTCAGGTAAGGACAAGGGCGGCAACCTTTTTGTAGGAAATAGAGTGTTTCAGTTCTGTCATTTGTGTCATTTTCACGCTTTTCTATGTTTATGTCTGATCAATTGCATATTTAATGTCCTACAATATGAAAATAATGTCGTGTTGAAGTAAGTACCTGCAACTTTGACGCTGTAACTTTGAAATACCTTTGCACTAAATTCTCGATATCCTGTTCATATTCTGGAAATTACTATCTTGCAATGACCAATAGCTATGTGAACCTAAGTGATTGCTTTTCTTCTTTGAAGTTGGCTACGCTATGCGAAGTGTAACAGTAGCTGAACTGTAAGCAACCATTTTTCTTTTGCACAATTATCTTCGTTGGGCGAAGTGGTCATCATGTCATCATGATTACCATCATGACATCATGATTGCCATCATATCCGAGCCATTCGCAGCTCCAATATAACCTGACGCATTGCGACGGAAAGAAGCACTTCCATGTCGCACTGTTCTCGTTGGTGCCACATTGGTGTCTCTCACGGGAGAAGCGCAGGTTTGTAGTCGATTTCTGAAGAGTTTGTGTTGTGTGGGAACAGAATCCTTTGGTTGGTATATTGCTTGTTTGCTGCCATTCATAGATTTGTCTGAAGTACGTATATATCGATATCTCGCTTGCGGGGAGTAAATTTCATGCGAGGCGGTAGATCTCAATTGGAGATACGAGAAACAACTGAGTCGTTTCTGCTAAGCTCAACGTTTCCTACCTGCCTCCAGGTACAGTATGCGCTATATAATGAAGGCGGCAGTATGGAGAGATGCGGCACAGCATGCAATCAGGCGCGGCACGAGGTATGGTGGTACAGCATGCGCTGGGTAAATGAATGAATAGTCTGTTTTACAGCGGAACTGTGCTCGCAGGTCCCAGGTCTCAGGAAAGAGACCTGGGACGAGATAGAGAGAGAAGACCTGGCATAATGATCCGCATACATTAAAAGCGACCACTAAATATAATTATTACGTCAGTTTTAGTAACGAAGTAGGTTTTACCGTCGACGATGCTGAAATAAGTGAAATTAAACTTATGAACATCAGTAAATTGCAATACGCTTTCTGATTTACAAGGAGACTACACTCAGCTCTACTGTATATGGCAGCCGACGATTGAATGCCAGAGGGCAAATTGGCGCTATGGTTCAATTAGCGATGGATGCCGTTATAAGCCAACTTCCTGAGCAATGGGAGACAAAATAACAACAAAAGTACACATAATCGATGTCAACCAAGTTTATCAATCCATACCTGATACTCCCGACATGCTCACACCCCACAACTAGTAAATATTAATAACGCACCCCATGAGTAGAACGCACACGCACAGACCGACTTGTTACTTGCCATCTATTGGGATATAGGCTTCTGAATACAAAATGGTTGATTAAAAATTATACTAAAGTGATCTGTCTAAAATCGTTTAATTCTCACCAGGAAGAACATTTTTTTTCAAGTATAAAACCTGAAAAAATGATTGAAACCAATTCTTATGAATATTATAAACTTTTCGATGTAATTTTTTAGTTCCTGTCTGGAATATTTAGCTGAAGGAAGGAATAACCAGGAAGGCTCAAAGGCTAGTAGATATGGGAGCAAAGTGCAGCTGTAAAACCGATTAATGAATGACTGCTTGCTGCGATGGCAGCCGTTTTATATGTACATGCTATGTATAACGCCAGAAGGCTGCCACAGATAATGCATGAGTAGGAGGCATGATGCTCGAGCATAACATGTATTGGTTTGTCGGTACGTATTTGGAATTGGATTGTATTTGGAGTGGGTTGGATGGAATTTCGAGAAAGCTTTCAAATCTGGATTTGATTGAGATTTCAACTTGAAGATATATTCCTGCTCTGCCTGCTGTGGGAAATGACATTTTCGAAACGCATTGAATCAGCATCACTATTCCGATTGTCAATGGATCTTAACCCTTCCTCGTCTCTTCGGTCAGATCCTCACACCCCGTTTCGGGGGGGGGTGATAGGAACCCCCTTTAATATCCAATCTAAGCGTCGCACGAAAACGAACAAGGATTTATCGGAAAGCGCTCGATGGGATCTGACACCATCCCTCCAAAGAAATTCCCAAAAGTGACGTCACTAGGGGGACTAGATTTTCACGACTTACATCCTGTTTTTGGCCCTGTGGAGTTCGTTTTGTGGTATTCAAAATATTTGAAATAAGAAAAGGATTGCGGAATCGACCAGGACTGTAACATTGTTTGGCCACCCAAAAATCAATTTCTGTTTGAAATTTCAAAATTTTGAGTTTTTCATGTTTTCTTTAATTTTCCTTTTCTAATGGGTAGAGCGGACAGAAAATCGTTGTCCGTGGGCAACTTCCTCTAATAAAAAAGGCTTACTCTAGCCCGAATCTTCGATTTTAATTCTAATAGGCAAATATGCAAAACTAATAAGCAATCAAAAACGAAAAAGAAGCATCCCTCTCGTACGTTTTGTTGCATCCCTAAAGGTAAGTAAACGCTGAAAGTTTCATTCAAATATCTGCATCCGTTAAAGCGTCACGACTGTTTGAACTTTTTTTGGAGGTGACCTCACTTGACCTAGACCAACTCGTTGACCATAGATGACCTAACTTCAAAAATTTGACACAACATGTCAAATTGATGTAGGAAAAGGGTGCCAAATTTGGGCGCGCTGCCGCGCTTCGTTTTTCACTATCCGCTAAAAACCTGAGGAGGGGCGATTGAACACCCTCCTCCCCCGAGATGACGCAGGTTAATTGTATGTGCACTGACATTCACAAATCCAGATTGGACTTCATGAGGGAATTGCAAGCCATGCTCCGCTGTACACGATGCAACTCGTGAAATAAGTATCTTTGAGACTCTTAGAATATAGAAAATTAGAATACGCATTATATTGGTTAGGAAAGGTGAAAGTTATCCATGCATATTCCCGAATATGGCTTTCCCACGAAAAAAGCTTGAAATATCTATTCTCAAGGTCAGTTTCGCCGCGAGATCCCGGCCAGTCGTTGTCATCGGCCAACACAGCTGCCCCCTGATCGCTGTCCAACGCTCACCGCTGGCTGTTTAGCGCGCGACAACGGACCCAAGGAGGCTTCCCGCTGGGCAACAACAGAGCGACTATAGCGTGCTGGTGGTTCAACATGGGGCGGAACGGTAGACGGTCGGGAGGCCGGGAGGACGAGAGGTCGGGAGGCCGGGAGGCCGGGAGGCCGGGAGGTCGGGAGGCCGGGAGGCCGTCTGTCGCTGGAAACACCGCCGGCGCTAGCAGCTGCAGCTGGCTGATGAGCGGACACGGCGAACGCACGCGCGCCCAATTAGCGAAGCAGCGCGGAAGCGCGTGCGGACACCATCTCGTCCGCTTCGTTTCGCCATCGCCCGTAATCTTTTCGTTCTGGTGTCTGTTTTTCCGCATACGTGTTTAGTACTGACATCTGCTACTTCACCGTTAGGATTACAGTGTGCGTGCGTCCATACGGAGTGGAACCAGTTTATCCCTGGAGCATCGTGCCTCCTTTTAGACGCAATGCACTTTTTGGTTACGACTACGTCGTTCGCTGCAAAACAATTGCTTCAGCTATGGCCTGCACCTCCCAAAATCCTGCTGCTTCACATATAGTGGATGTGATCTGTCTCCGTGCAAAAACATGCTTGGACGAGAGCATTGTTTTTGCACAGCCTGCCTGCTTGTTACTTCTGCCGACATCTTGTCCGTTTCACTTCGGTCCCGGACAGACATGATTTGCTTGAAGCTTTTTGGTTGCGGCGTGTATGCATCTGCATGTTTAGTTTGCGTCGGTGGCGATAATCTGGCAGTTCCAGCAGTGCCGTGTCAAGTGCCAACCCTCCTTTCTGCCAATGGAAGGAGTATTTATATTTGCGCCGATGGCTGCGTTATGCATGCATGCGCATGTTTAGTGGAGTTTGCGGCGGTCTCGATAACGCCTGGTAGTTCCAGCAGTATCATGTGAGCTGACGGTGCCCCTCCGGCCGTCCGAGGGATGTTTGTTGCGCGCCAACGTGCGGCCGCCGCGTGGCTGGACTTCGTTTCGGTGTTGGACACATGCTGAGCTGGCTCAGACAAATGTAAACAGCACACACTTTCGGTAGGCATTGACACGAAACGCAAGCCTACACCGCAACGTGTGTTCTCCAACAAGCACGCGACACACGTGGGAGGTCACGGAGTGACACAGCAAGGTGGATTATGCGATAGGTGGAGGCTCAGGCAAGTCGGCCAGTGACAGGGTGATGAGCGCCCGAGGTCCAAGATTCAGTCTACTGGAATCCCGAGGTCCGGTCTACTGCAGGACATGACAGGACAGGACAGGTGGTCTGACAAAAAGCGAGACATTGCTGGCAATAGTCTGAAACAAATAGACTTCGGTGCAATACATACAACGCCCCTTTAGCTTCAAATCAAGTATGAATTACATAGCATTAGACCCGTCTCCCAAGCAGTTGATTGGTAGTCTTGCTATGGTTTGCAGACTGACTTACATATAATATTCATCGGAAGTTTACCATGACATTTAGTCAATAGGGGCTCTATTGTTTCTTATGAACAAGTCTGCATGTGTTCACACTCAGTACATGCTGTCATTTGACCTCACGGGTGTTCAATGCTAGCTCATGTGTGCACAAACTGCGTTTGTGTTGCACTTACGCCAACCTATTGGTGTGAATCACACTCCTGACTGCTTGTCCAGTTGTCACACTTGCATCAAGCCATCGTCCCCCTAAGCGTTGTAAGACGTTGAGCTGTTTCTAAGGAGGTGCTTTACTTGCATAGTGTTTCGCTTATGGTCCCCCTGTGGACGAATATGCAGCCACAATACCGCCATTTATTTGGCTTCAAGGATGTCGTTTTGCGTGCTCCTGAGAAGTCACTCCCGCTCCCACACCAAGTGGTTGATTTGCCTGGCTCTCCCGGATGTGACACGGTGCCCAATAGAATTGGCTTCATCAGCACTGAAGGATAGTCAATAAATGCATCCCCTTCTCCGGTTGTAGATCCGGTTGAAGAGGTCCCCCACTATTTCAGGCGGCCGGGCAAGACAAAACATATAATGTCGCGCGTCACCTGTCGCGGCGTGAGTTGGGCCGTGTCATCGTGAGAGCATGTGCATCAGTGCACGTGACTGCAGTTTGCCTGCAGTGAGGTGAGGGTAAACGTGATGCCCGTGATATCTGCGTAGTCGAGGTACACGCTTGGATGAAAGGCAACTTTCAACAACGGGGAAAAGGGAGCACAACTGGCTTCAGCGGAGAGGAGGCGTTACCTTGCGCCGTTGCTTGACTGTATCCCCGTCGGCGATGGCTTCCCGGCGACCTGACTCGCTGTCGCGCATCGTGTGCCGGGCGTTCGGCGTGCCGGTGAGTGTGCTCTTTCTGCGCTGGCGTGCTCGGCGAGTGCGACCAGCTCCGGTGGCTTGATGTGTGTCGCGGTTTTCAGTTTTGAGCGACCGAGAAGAAGAGCCGACTGCCCCGGCCGGCGGGCAGCCGGAGAGAGCGAGCTCGTTGCCGCCACTCGCCGGATCAAGTAGGTGTCGTGATTCTCTTCCACTCCGACAGCTTTGCGTCGCTGCATCCAAGCCGCGCCGACTACGCGCCGTATTTTGCTGCACCCCAGTCATGGTGCGTCTCGCTCTCGCTCCGCCGCCCCCTCTTGCTCGCTCTCTTGCCGCTCAGTGGCTCCCCTATATCTTTCACTTCCATTATCACTCACTCACTCACTAACTCACTCACTCCCACTCACTCACACACTCCTATTCTCTCTCACTATCTAAATATCTAATTTTCTTTCTTTCTTTATTTCTTTTTCGTTTTCTTTCTTTCTTTCCTTCCGTCGTCGGTCACTCGCGTCTTGCTGTTTTCGCCGAGCCGTATCGCAGGCCGTCCCAGAACGAGGCTCACTGCCGCATCACTATTGCTTCGCTTAGCGATGAATGCTGCACATAGCTCTTCGCACCACTTTATTCATTTCACGCGATCTTCTCGTTGGTAGTCTGCCAAGCTCTTCTTTTGTTCTCAATCACGCACGCAGCAATAGTAGCAGCTCTGAGAGCTCCCGGCAGCTCTGGGAGCGGCCGACATTCGTTGGCTTGTTCCACACACCCGTTGTGCTCTGTTAGTCTGTGGGCACCTCTCGAGAGACGGAAGCGTAGTCTAGTCACTGGCAGAATGTCGTATGTCGTTTTTTGCATTGTTAGTGAGCAACAGAATGCTCCATGTATCATCTATTAAATCTAACAATATAAATTGATGATTATGTTGTATGCACGTAAAACGAGGGCGAGCGCAGACACATCTTAATTCCGAGGGCGTGGTTGCGCCTCCCCAACTTTTGGGTGGGGAGGCAGCTTTCGCCCTGTTGGCGTTCATGGGGAGTGACGCCTTGAAACCGAGCTTTTCCCGTTCCTAGATCTGGGTTGATACTCACCTGTTTTGTTATCAGACGAATTGCTTGCACAATTTTGTATGTTATGTTCATAGCACCAATTCCAGCGCGGGCTGATCCTTATTCAAATCGTCCCTGCCTGAGGACGGGCGGCATTTTCATCCGCTAATATCTGTGTGGCATACAATGTATGCCTGAGTGTCACACCTATGCACATATGAATGCAATCATTTACGTATCCCATGTCCGACAAATCCATTATATCATCCTGCACTGACCATGAGGAGTGGGGGGGGAGTTCGTGATATCATTCCTCATTAATCCACGCAAACAGCTGACTTTTCGTTACATGACCAACCATGACGACGCACATATATATACATATATATATATATATATATATATATATATATATATATATATATATATATATATATATATATATATATATACAGGCGTGATAACCACCGTGGATACCCCGGGGTCATTGGTGATGTTTCAAATCGACGTAATTAATTTAAATTAGCTTTGTTCATCAAACGAATCCTTCATTCAGACATCATGCCACACAACTAGTAGTGAAATCTAATATATAGTAATACAATAAACAGGTGCGGTCGGCTCACTAAGGCAGTGCCTCACCTGAATAGAGCTGGAAAGTATTATTATATGTTATTTTCGTACAAATGATGCTTTCATCCACTGGAAAATAGCAAAGTTCAAGAAAGAAACTGGAAACAAATATGCATTGGTCACTCGTAATTATAGTTCAAATTGAAGTTCCTGTGTACATCTTAGCTTCAGAACAGCTCTATCACCGGTCGGCAAATGCATGCTTCTGGCACTTCGCCGTACATTGCGCGTCTGATTCATAACTAGCGCAGCGAATGCGGTCTTTTTTTAGTGGAGTCCTTCCTACTCATATCGGGCCATGTTTTGCACAAGAATGTTCCCATTGATGCCTGAAAATAAGGAAATGTGCAGAATTATAGGACAGGAGCGAGTTACCTATCCACCCACTTAGGTAGGTACGAGAAGCGACAACTACTAGAACCGAAAGCACAACGAGGAAGTGTTTTAGTGACCAGTGGTCTCTTACTTGGCTTTGATGTGATGCTTAGTCAGCTGTACATTCCATGCATTCACTAGTGTTTCCAGGACAAACATGTCAATCCGAAGAACTAAAAATAGAGACAGACTGATTTGGAGCAAACATATTCTTCAATCTCAAAGTATGCAAAGCCTAGGTGCATTTTATGAAACAGTGTTGCATTGGTATTAACCCTCCCGTCTCTCCAGTCAGAACCTCATACCCCGTCTATGGGGGGGGTCTGATGGGGCGGATAGTAACCCACTATAATATCCAAACTAAACATCGCACGAAAACCAAAGAGGTGTCATTGGAAAGCGCTCGACGAGTAGGGCCCGGGTTCACCTCCAAAGCAGTTCCTCACCAAAAGTGACGCCACTAGGGGGCCTAGATTTTCACGACTTGCATTATGTTTTTGGCTCTGGGGAGTTCATTTTGTGGATTATTTGGAGAATAAAATGATTTGGAATCAGAAACGGACAGCGAAATCGACCAGAGCCATAAAATTCCTTGGCCACCCAAAAATTAATTTTACTTTTTTATTTCAAAATTTTGCGTCTTGAAGTTTTCATTCACTTTCATTTTCTAATAGGTAAAGCAGACCGAAAGACCTTGCTTGAAGTCACCTTGCTCTAATAAAAAAATGCTTACTTTAGCAAGAATCTTGGATTTAAACTCTAATAGGCAAGTATGAAAAATTCATAAGTAGTCAAAAACGGAAGAAAAAACTCCTCTCATACGTTTTGTTGCATCCCTAAAGATAAGCCAACGCTGAAAGTTTCATTAACCCGCGCCGTTTCTCCGGTCAGACACTCACACCCCGTCTCGGGGCGGTTAGTAACCCCCTCTAAAATCCAAACTAAGCGTCGCACGAAAGTAAAAGAGGGGTCATCGGAAAGCGCTCGACGAGTGGGTCCGGTTCCACCCCCAAAATAATTTCCCCCAAAAGTGACGTCACCAGGGGGCTAGATTTTCACGACTTTTCACGACTTACATTATGTTTTTGGCTCTGGGGAGTTCATTTTGGTGATATATGAAAACACAAAACTTACTTGGAATGAGAAAAGGACAGCGAAATCGACCGGGGCGAAACAATTTTTCGCCCCACCCCCCACTTTTTTGAAATTTCAAAATTTTGAGTTTTCAAGTTTTCTTTAATTTTCCTTTTCCAATGTGTAGAGAACACCGAGAAATGTTGTTGGAAGTCAACTTTCCCTAATAAAAAATGCTTACTGTAGCCAGAATCTTCTATTTGAACTGCAATTGGCAAAATGCAAAATTGATATGTAGTTAAAAACGAAAAAAATACACCCGTACGTTTTGTTGCATCCCTAAAGATAAGCAAACGCTGAAAGATTCATTAAAATATCTGTATCCGTTAAAGCATGACGACTGGTTGAACGTTTTTGGAGGTGACCCCACTTGACCTTGACTAACTCGTTGACCCTAGATGACCTAACTTCAAAATTCGGAAACAGCATGCCAAATTGATATGGGAAAAGGTATGTCCAATTTGGGCGCGCTGCCGTGCGCCGTTCGTCCACTATCCGCGAAAAACCTGAGGGGGCGGTTGAAGACTGGACGGATTAAAATATCTCTATCCGTTAAAGCGTGACGACCGATTGAACTTTTTTGGAGGTGACCTCACTTGACAAAGACTAACTCGTTGACCCTAGATGACCTGACTTCAAAAGTTTGACACAACATGCCAAATTGATGTGGGATGGAATGTTTCCGTGTGGGATGGGATGTTTCCGTGCAACGCTTCGTTTGGAAGTTCTCTCAGGGGGTGGCGTGAAGGACCCCACCTCCTGAGATGAGATGTGAGGATCTGATCGGAAAGTCCGGGTCCGGGTTGACCGGGCTATCAGGCAAGCTGATTTCCCTGTTTGATGTTTGGACAACATCATTTCTACAGAACGACACTGCCACACCGACTAGTCGTAAAATTCCGACGTGCGACGAGAGCCTATTGTAAGCCCGTCGCTACTCCGCCGCCAATATATCAATCCTGCGAAAAGCATCTAAAACAGGTCATGTTTTACAACAAAGTTCCATGTTCATTTTTATAAATTCCTCTTTACGAATATGTGCTAATTGTGCTACTGAGACGACTAAAAATGCAACATAGAGCCTTTTTCTACTCAGCGACTCTGTTACAACCAAACCAGATCATGGCAACATAGACGTTCCACCCTACCGGAACACGGGCCCAGCTAGTTTTTTTGGCTGGCCATGTATTGCCTGACGCTGAGTATAGAGAACGCGTGACGGGCTGCGGAACGAACGTGCGTAACGCAATTGGCCGCCGGTGTTACGCACATAGACGGCCTCACCTCGCGTATGGTCCAAAGTTGCTTACTCCGCGGTCAACGTTAGGTAACCAGCCAAAGCCTCGCCGAGTAAAATATCGCTTGGCAGGTGGTCTGAACACATACATAGCTGTGATGCGGTACAGTATATGCATGCAGGGAAGACATGGGCAAGGTTCCCACTCTGCCTAGTTAAATACGCCACCAATAGTTCGTGCGTACACATATGTACATATGTATAACATTAAGGCGAATCAACACCTTCATTTTATACTTGCAATGGTAAAGTCTGCTATTAATTCGGCCCTTTCAGCTCAGGGTCAGATCCAGAAATTTTGATCGCGTCACACTTGTTTTGGACGGCCCAATTTCTCCGGAAGGGGCACCTTTTCCACTCTGAGGGGCGCCGTCAGCTGGAAAACTCATTGACCGAGGGAGGGGGATGCACTGATGCGTCAAGGGGCGCCATATTCCTATCTCGGAGGGCACATTCCTCCAGTTTCCCTCCCCTTTATCCCCCTGAATCCGCCGGTGTCTTTCGGTTTCGATATGACGGGAAAGGCACTTGCGGGCGGTGGGTGCAGGCATGTGGTGTGATGTTTCGTATCTCTGGTTGCTCGGGATAGTTGTAGCATTCCGTATGTCTGGTTTGTAGTAAATGAACAGCAGTCGTTGCTTGGTTGCAGTGACACTTAACGTACACTTAATGGACACCTAAGGTACATCGCACTGATTTGCCCTGTCCCGGTGAACTACTTCTCAAGTCTTCGCTTGCATTATGCAGAGAGTGAGAGTAAGAGAACTACGTTGTCATTTTATCTTCTCGAGTTGCTTGAGGACTAATGGAGTTTATAGTTCATGAAACGCAATTTCAGTTTATTGCTGACATGTACGAGGCGCCTCTATGGATGCTCATGGAGCATCCATAGAGGCGACATAAAGCGCTGGGATTTTGAGCGACCTAGTGGTCAGGGGTCTTGACGGTTTGTCGAGATGGATATTGGTGAGGTGCTGTTTCTCCGGCGCTGGCTCATGAAGTATTTATGGACTTTAAAGTAGATAAGTAAAGGTGAAAGTAAAATAGTACAGTAAAATTAGCCCGTGGCTATTATTTGACAGGATAGGAGTGAAGAAGTCAGTTGACAGAACAACGATAAGCATGGAGCCGTGGTACGACATGGCCCAGCCGCCGTTCAAGGCTTCCATCGTTGTGTTCCTGGCCTTGGCTGTTGCTAAATATGAATAGTTAGCGATTCAAATACTCAGTGATTCTCAAAATTATAGCGTATGATGAGCATAAATTGCATGCGTAGCATTTGATAATTTCATTATGAATGAATAGTCATCTTTTGGGTTTTAACCACCTGCAAATACGCATGCATCGCTTCACACTGCATGTGAGCCTGGATACCACTACTGGCACCTCAGAATGTACATACTTGTCTCTATCTTCACTTCGTCACGTTGGAAGTCAAGAAGCATAGTGTCGTGAGCAGAGGCAGGCAAACGAGTGGTCTTCTCCACCCAGCTCTGGTAAGGGTGCCTAAGCGTCCAGTGCGGAAACACCGCCATTAATTTTGTGGTAGTTCTCCTCAGTGATCCCTTCGCGACTTAGTCACGCTCCGCACCACACGACTTAGGCACGTTCAACTATCCATATGGTTCCGCAATGGGCTTTCATCACTCATCATCACTCATCATCTCTCCCTCCCGCCCCCACACCCACTTCTATTTGTCTCAATCTCCATATTCCCACTTCCCTTTCTCTACTCCCACCTCTATTCTATCTCCTCTCATCTCCTCCATCCTCTCTCCTCTCTCTCTATTTAATATCTCATCTCCTCTCCTCTCCTCTCTCTTTTTAATATCTCCTCTTCTCTCTCTTTTTAATATCTCCTCTCCTCTCCTCTCATCTCTCCTCTCTCTCTCTCCTCTCTCTCTCGCTTCTCTCCTTTCTCCTTTCTCCTCTCTTCTCTCCCTTCTCCTCTCTCCTTTCTCCTCTATCTGGCCTTTATGTCTATGTCTGTCTGTATATATGTCTCGCTGTCCCTCCCTCTCTCCCTCATTCCGCCCGTGTGCCGCCTTAATCCGGCGCACTTTTCATACGTCCCCATTCCCCCACCCTCGGCCGCCCCCGGCCCGTCTTCTCGATAAGCAGGCTCGTTGGCAGTCAGCCGCCGGCGATCCCGGCTGTTGTCTATAAGCCACGCCGACCGTTTCCTGGTCACGCGGCTGCGTTCACCACACACCCGGCGAACTGGAGGAGGCTAACGCGTGCCCGAGCCAGTCATTCCTCGGCTTTTCCCCGACCATCTGGCACACTACTACAAACAGTGCGGCACAGACTGGCACACCACTACACCAACAGTGCGGCACAGACTGGCACACCACAACACAAGCAGTGGGCACAGACTGGCACACCACTACACAAACAGTGCGGCACAGATTGGCACACCACTACAAACAGTGCGGCACAGATTGGCACACCACTACAAACAGTGCGTCACAGACTGGCACACCACTGCACAAACAGTGCGGCACAGACTGGCACACCACTACATAAACATTGCGGCACAGACTGGCACACCACTACACAAACAGTGCGACACAGACTGGCACACCACAACACAAACAGTACGGCACAGACTGGCACACCACTACACAAACAGTGCGGGACAGACTGGCACACCACTACACAAACAGTGCGGCACAGATTGGCACACCACTACAAACAGTGCGGCACAGACTGGCACACCACTACACCAACAGTGCGGCACAGACTGGCACACCACAACACAAGCAGTGGGCACAGACTGGCACACCACTACACAAACAGTGCGGCACAGATTGGCACACCACTACAAACAGTGCGGCACAGATTGGCACACCACTACAAACAGTGCGTCACAGACTGGCACACCACTACACAAACAGTGCGGCACAGACTGGCACACCACTACATAAACATTGCGGCACAGACTGGCACACCACTACACAAACAGTGCGGCACAGACTGGCACACCACAACACAAACAGTACGGCACAGACTGGCACACCACTACACAAACAGTGCGGGACAGACTGGCACACCACTACACAAATAGTGCGGCACAGACTGGCACACCACTACACAAACAGTGCGGCACAGATTGGCGCACCACTACAAACAGTGCGGCACAGATTGGCACACCACTACAAACAGTGCGTCACAGACTGGCACACCACTACACAAACAGTGCGGCACAGACTGGCACACCACTACACAAACAGTGCGACACAGAGTACAGTCAACTATGCAACATTTGTAGCCAACTATGTAGCACTTGTATCCTTCCATGTAGCATTTGTAGCAAACTATGTAGCACTTGTATCCAACTATGTAGCATTTATAGCCGACTATGCAGCACTTACAGCCGACTATGTAGCACTTATAACCAGGAATGTAGTATGTCATCGGTTCTGATAAATCCCCGCCACTTCGCTAGTGCATACTATCCTGAAGAAAAAAACTATAAGGCATCCTGTGCGGGAGTGGGTGCAGCGCAGATTTGAACCTCTTACGCTGAGGTTTTGTTACAATGAATAGTCAGTAGTCGCATAAAAGGACATTCCAATTTGTGTAATATGACATGGCATGTCAATTTGTGTATCCAGTATTCACTCTTAGAGTTCACCAAAGTTTTGCAACTGTTCAAGTTGTTCCTGTTGAGTTGTCGTTGGACCAGTAGGTCATCCTGCTAACCACCGTAAATGAGATATTAATTTTTTGAACATGTGTGTAGTGTTGAGGAAAATTTAACCCGTCATTTTGCACGACCTTTTGATATCAGAGTTTATGACGGTGATATTGAACGCGTATTACCCAGGAGTACATCCATGCAATTTTACATATATGACGAGAATGCATTTATTTCAGGGGACATCTGTGCTACTTGCCCGGCTTCGTGGCTTCTCCATAGGTTTTCGTAAAAAAACAAACGCACTTCAAAGTACTTCCTTAATATTGTGTCGTCCTCTACATGAACTTCGTCTACGTGAACAGCCAACTTATGAATACAATGTGATCAGGAAAACTGACGAAAATATTGCTAAGCTTTTCGGATGTTTTAGTATTTCGGAACTCTGTTTGCCGAAGCAATATTTCCGCACGTTCTCCTAATCGCACCGTATTCGGATGTTCCGCTGCTAATGTAAACAGGGCAATGGTCGCTTCATGGTTCGGCGTCAGCATCGTCGCTATGTGAGACATTGTGTGACCTTCATACCGCTGGTCCCGTGTTCACTGGTGGTCGTCGTCAACGCTGGGTCCACTTGACAGAAACAGACCCTGGCCTGAACACCTACTCCTGACATGCAAACCCAGACACAAAAAAAAACACGGTACGCCACAGAAAACGTCTTCCGTAGCCTAGATGAAAGTCCAGGGGTGGATCTAGAAGCCTGTCTAGTGGCCGATTTAAACATTTTTCAATGTGTAAAAAATGCATGAGATTTCGAAGGCTAAAATCCATCCGGTCTGTTTAAGGCGATGTTTATTCCATAGCATGGCATGAAATTTTCAGAAAATGTTATTCTAATTCAAAATTTCGGCATAAATCGCCTCTGGGGATGGTCCCTTGCTCCTCTCCTGGATCCGCCCCTCTGAAGGATAGCGACACTCGTCCTCGAATAGTGGCATAGTCCGAGCAGCAGTAGCAGAGCCGCTCCCACGCCCAACGACAGCCGACACGCCTTACAGAACGCCCCCCTATCAGCATTGATCAGCCATTGCAACTCTCTGGCCTCAGCCCAATCTCGGCAGAACGTGCTCGTACGCGCCCGCTGGATTCACAACGTCCGCACCTCATGCGAAATGTGACGGGGCCTAGTTGCATCTACGTGCTCCGCGTGTGACAGACCGACGGCGCCATCAGTCAACTTCACTTTGCCGCGCGCCGCCAACTCGACGCCGGCATTAGCAGTTCCGACGCATGCACACAAATGGGAACCGCCCGGGGGCAGCGAGCCGCCAGTAGCCGGCGGCTCACCTTTGACCTGGGCGGAGATCGTCGTCGCCTGACCGCGTGCGACGTGTCGGCTGAGCTGGACTGCCACGTCGGCATGATCCCGCGTGCGCCCATGTATGGATGGAGAGCGCGCAAAAGGCGCCGCATCAGCACAAACAAGGCTTGCCCAATTATTGTGTTGCTCTCTGCTTGGTCTCTCGGTCCACTCGGTGAAGACTCGAAAATCGTCCCTTCGTGCGTGTCCGTACTAACTGAACTCGTGCCGATGTTCTGTTCCAAAGGAGTCACGCGGGGTGGACCCACAGCCCCCATCTGTCCACCGAGCTCCACTTCTTTCCACAGAACGTGATCCCAGCTGGCCGTGTCCACCGTGGACTAAGCTGACGGTGTTGCCAGTGAGCCCAACTGACTGCGCGCCCTCCTCCACAGAACGTGATCCCAGCTGGCCGTGTCCACCGTGGACTCAGCTGACGGTGTTGCCAGTGAGCCCAACTGACTGCGCCCCCTCCTCCGCAGAACGTGATCCCAGCTGGCCGTGTCCACCGTGGACTCAGCTGACGGTGTTGCCAGTGAGCCCAACTGACTGCGCCCCCTCCTCCATAGAACGTGATCCCAGCTGGCCGTGTCCACCGTGGACTCAGCTGACGGTGTTGCCAGTGAGCCCAACTGACTGCGCCCCCTCCTCCGCAGAACGTGATCCCAGCTGGCCGTGTCCACCGTGGACTCAGCTGACGGTGTTGCCAGTGAGCCCAACTGACTGCGCCCCCTCCTCCGCAGAACGTGATCCCAGCTGGCCGTGTCCACCGTGGACTCAGCTGACGGTGTTGCCAGTGAGCCCAACTGACTGCGCCCTCCCTCCGCAGAACGTGATCCCCCCGTGACCTGGCCGTGTCCACCGTGGAACTCAGCTGACGGTGTTGCCAGTGAGCCCAACTGACTGCGCGTCCTGGCCGTGTCCACCGTGGACTAAGCTGACGGTGTTGCCAGTGAGCCCAACTGACTGCGCGCCCTGGCCGTGTCCACCGTGGACTCAGCTGACGGTGTTGCCAGTGAGCCCAGCTGACTGCGCCCCCTCCTCCACAGAATGTGATCGAGTGTTCGTGAGTCGCCAAGGCGAGGAGGCGTCGGGCACCTTCCAGTCGCCGACACTGACCAATCCACTGGGCCACTCGCGCCAGTGCCTCTACAAGTTCATGGCCGCTCCCGGCCAGCGGGTCAAGGTCTCCTTCACATTCTGCGAACTGCGAGGCACCTACCCAGAGTGAGTGCCTGGTGTTGTTCCACAACGCGGCACCGCCAGAGTTACGTGCGCCCGCTTTGAGTTACTCCTCTGTGGGGTGGGGGAGGGGGATGGTGGTCTACCGACGTGCGCTCGCGAATTTGTGACAAGGGACACTAGATATCCCACCGGAGCGAGGTGGGGATTACATTTAGTGGCGTGTTGAATTTATGAGAATAGGGACACGAGAGCCGGGCTGGCTTTGCTGGTGACTGGAAGCGGTTAGATTGCTATGGCTTGTCACTAGACCTCGCCTGAAAGTATTACCATCGATTGTGCCAGTGAAATTGGAACACTGCTCTGTTTGCTCATTGTCGATGTATTTTTTTTGTGCTGAAGCATCGGCTTACGTGAGCATTTGGTCAATTTCACATCTGTGGAGTGTCACCCGCCATTCTCCTAAATAGGAAAAGGCTATAGGGCAAATAGACGGTGTGTTGGGCTCTACGAAACTAATCCATGTTAACAATTTTTTATTTAATTTTAACCAGTAACCATCGTGAGGCAGGCTAAGGCGTTTATAGTCAAATGTTTCCAAGAAATTGGATGTCGGCAGTTTTACATTTAGTATTTATCAATGGCATCTCTAACATCCGTAAAAATATATAAATATATAAAAATGTATAATATATAGATCGTATTTGATCTCAGCATGCACATCACATGCATGCTTCTTCCCGGATCATGCCAAGCAACGCTTAAGTTCACTTATTACAAGTATATCATGGATCGCAACTACTGATCCGCTTCGCATCGCACCGTTCAATGTCCCATGTGGCTCCGCCTATGCAATACACGCTTTGTCCTGTCTTGTCTGATGGTTATTGGTTTTACGACACGTCGACCGTTGAATCATGTAGCGTCGTTAATTTCTCACGCGGATTGGTCACCGGCGAAGAGTAGCGACAGGTGGGACTTGAACCCACAATCTTTCAATTGTGAGACGGGCAACTCACCCCTAGACTACTCCTCCCTATCCGTGACTATGATAGTGCACTCAAGTTGCCAACAAATTAAACCGGTACAGGTTCAACCAAATCTGGATGTAGTGCCCTCTTGTGTTTATGGTGTTGTGCCCTGTTTGTGGTGGTGTGCCACTCTGTGCCGCACTGTTTGTAGTTGTGTGCCAGTCTGTGCCGCACTGTTTGTGTAGTGGTGTGCCAGTCTGTGCCGCACTGTTTGTGTAGTGATGTGCCAGTCTGTGCCGCACTGTTTGTGTAGTGGTGTGCCAGTCTGTGCCGCACTGTTTGTGTAGTGATGTGCCAATCCGTGCCGCACTGTTTGTAGTGGTGTGCCAGTCTGTGCCGCACTGTTTGTGTGGTGGTGTGCCAGTCTGTGCCGCACTGTTTGTGTAGTGGTGTGCCAGTCTGTGCCGCACTGTTTGTGTAGTGATGTGCCAGTCTGTGCCGCACTGTTTGTGTAGTGGTGTGCCAGTCTGTGCCGCACTGTTTGTGTAGTGATGTGCCAGTCCGTGCCGCACTGTTTGTAGTGGTGTGCCAGTCTGTGCCGCACTGTTTGTGTAGTGATGTGCCAGTCCGTGCCGCACTGTTTGTAGTGGTGTGCCAGTCTGTGCCGCACTGTTTGTGTAGTGGTGTGCCAGTCTGTGCCACACTGTTTGTAGTGGTGTGCCAGTCTGTGCCGCACTGTTTGTGTGGTGGTGTGCCGGTCTGTGCCGCACTGTTTGTGTAGTGGTGTGCCAGTCTGTGCCGCACTGTTTGTGTGGTGGTGTGCCGGTCTGTGCCACACTGTTTGTGTGGTGGTGTGCCAGCTGGCCGTGGAGAAGTCGAGGAATGACTGGCTCGGGTGCCCTCCCCCATCTGTGAATATGGCGGTTATGGTGGTTATTTATTTTAGGATACGCCGACCGTTGAGTCATGTAGCGTCGCCAATCTCTCACGCCGATTGGTCGTGGGAGAAGAGTAGCGACAGATGAGACTCGAAGCCACAATCTTTACCTTGTAAAGCAACTTACCCCTAGGCTACTCGTCCCCTCTTGTCTTGTCTACTTACATTTTCATCTCCACATTTGTCTCCGTCTCCTTCATCCCGTGAACTCGAAGTGGCCAGAGCTGACCGAAGGGCCTCCAGTCCAAACATCGAACCAACCATATCGTTATACCGTATCCATGCATCCTACCCCTTCCTCTCTCAATGCGGCACTTCATCCCGATTGTCTTTCTCTCTGCACCTTTATTTCCTTCATCCTACGTCAAGAAGTGACAAAGATTGACCGAAGATGCTTTTTACATGCACCAAACACGAAGGCCTGCAGCATAGACCAGCAGGGGCGGATCCAGGAGTCTTGATAGGGAGGATGCATTCGCATTGAGTGGTGCGATTTCCCCTCGGTGCGTCATTAATTGAGAAAATGGTATAGGGAGATGCACCCGAATGTCCCTGGACGGGCGTATCTACTTAAAAACGCGCTTTCGGATGAAAAGTCAACCCAGGTTGCACTCGAGCGTCCATGGAGACGCCTTTCCACGTGGAAGGGGTGAGGGAAATGATTTTTTAGACGTACCGGACCATACGGATCATTTGCGCCGCCTTTGAAGAAACGCATTACATATCTATCTATGAAAGCGAGTGTTGCGATCGAGGTACAGGCAAGTGGGCATTTACTGGAAGGGGTACGCTCGGTGCCCCCTTGGATCAGCTCTCGTAAACTGGCTGATGATAACATTTCACCGAGTTTCACCTAGGAGAAAACGAAAACGTTTCCATTCATCGCTTCCCTGAGCTAAATTTCCCCGACGATTTCCCTCCTCATTGGCCCACGGGAGAAAGCTAGATTGAATAGATTATGGAACTGCTGAAGGTGCTAATCGTTTTCTTGCTCTCAGCACTGATCACCATTCGTCTCGGTAGATTTATTAGCATGCATTGACAACGCAGCATTGTGAAAAATCCTGTTCATGGCTCCGATCCGCCCTTGGATATCAACACCGTTTTTTGTTTGCTTATTGGGTGGTTCACGACTCACTTTCTGCACATTCGCGGCTAATGGCGCCGCCCACACTGTTTCGCCGGCGGGCGAAAGTCGTCTGTTCGTCCTGAGCGATATCAACACCGTGAACAGCCTGCTACGACGTGACTTCCCTGTTCGTCGACAGATGTCACCACGAGTATCTGGACCTGTTCTCCGAGCTGCGCCAGCCCGACGAGAGCCTGCTCGCGACTCCATTCGGCGGAAGATTCTGCGGAAGAATCCCGCCGCGGTCGCGCATCTCCCTCTACAGGACGCTGGTGCTAAGCTTCTGCACAGACCAGAACTTCACCGACGACACCATCTTCCGAGGTGTCTACAGTTTCATCAATGCTTGTAAGTGATGTTTGGTTGTGCTTTGTTCAACGTAGGCGATTATTCGGTGTGCCTCATTATGTTTTTTATGGGTGATTCACGACTTACGCTATTGTGGCGCCGTTCACGCTGTTTCGCCGACGGGCCGCAGTATTGGGAAATGTCCGAGTGGTGCGAGTGTTGAACCCGGCATCCTTGTATCCAAAGTTCAACACTAACCACTCGCCCGTCCCCGCCCCTATGATTACTTATTATTGTTCGCTATTTATTGTTGTACTGGTTCAGTCTGTGTCGTATACATGTGTGTTTATGCGTAGTATCCCTGCCGCTTGTGCGATATCGTGAGACGTTTTCCCTCCTTTGGACAAACCTAGCAACGTAAGCTTACCTAATCTTACGTACATACGAACATGGAAAAATGGTAAAATTTGTGTGCGTGCATATTTGCAGTAAGAACAGTTGCGATACAAACGTTTGCGTTTGCCGAAATTCCAGTTACGAGCTGTTAGTGCAGTTTCGAGAATGCTGTCCTCCAGAAGTGTATTTAGATGGAGTATTTCGACCACTTGGTTGTCCCATCGCCACCTTCCCATGAAAATGGCGCAGACTGGTTCTCATCTCTGCCGAGCCGCGTATGTCGAAGCCTTGTGACACTGGTGGAACTTGAACCCGGATGCCTGGAATATATATATATCATGCATCTTACCACCTGCCCTACTCAAAGTGACAAGCGAGGGCAGTCACTTTGAATATGGCAGTTAGTACTTTGTCAGCATTGCTGACATGGAACGCTTTGCGCATAACAGCGTGGTTGTCCGCACGCACACCAGGACCACTGTTGCCAGATTTTGATATTTCCATATAATTCTATAGAGTTGGCAAGGCCATTTAAGGGATCTAAGTGGGGCGCCGGTGTTGGGTCTAGAGGAAAATCTAGAAGGTTTAATTAAGCCCCAAATTTATTTTTAGTAATCGATAAGATGCAGCGTACCGTCCTAGGTGCGCATTCTCGTCGTTATTCATGGCTAAGGGATGTGCTCCCATCTCTCACTTGTACAGGATGTGTGCTCCAAGGGCAACAGAAGGAGGGACACATGGCTAGATTTGCCCATTTCTCTGAAAAAGTGAGCCTCTACCCACCATCACCCCACACACCACTGTTGCTAAAGTGTGCTTTCAAATTTGCGGTGTAGTGGGTCCAACTAACTCTAGGTGTCTAGGTGGGGCAAAGGTCACTTTTTTCTTTCTTTCTTTTTGTTGGGTACGCTCAATGACGAGTCATGTAGGTGCCCGGCCGGATGGCAGTTACGGACGCCATCAGCGAGCCCGCGCTAAGACATCCCCAGTCAATTTGCAGTGGTAGCCCGGGGGTTTCCGTTGCCCGTATCGTCAGGTCAGGTCGTCAGGACAAACCTCAAGCGTCGTGAAGCGTATCGACGCCACAACTCGCAGCTGCGTTCATGATGTGGTGGACTAGCCTCTGGAGTTTCTGTGGTAAATGATGCGGGTTCGCAAAAAAGCACCTCCATTCATCGCTGGTTTGAGTTATCGGTAGTCGCGTTTCAAACTGAGCATGATAAGTGCTTTCAGGTGTGGGGTGTTTGCAGAAACGTTGAGATCTTAGTCCGGGGAGATAGCATCTGCTGCTTTTCTGTTCGCATCGGTGGGCGCAGAAGGAAGCCCGAGCTGGAGCTGGTGCGTTTCGAGTTTCCCTGGTACTGGCGGGCGTGGAGGGAGATGTCCGTGACCTGTTGGTGGTACAGGTGGACGTGGGGAAGGTTGTCCAGGATCTGGTACAAGCACCGGCGGGCGCTTAGAGATTTCTAGGGCCTGTTGCCAGCACTGGTGGGTGTGGATAAAATGTCCATGACCTGTCACTCCACCAGCTGGCGGTGGAATGTATGTCCATCGCCTATTCATCCATCGCACTGGCTGTCGGGAGAGAAATGTCTAGAACCTGTTAATAGCACCGGTGGGTGTGGATGGAGATGTCCATGGCCTGCTATTAGCACCGGTGGACGGGGGATGGAGGATGATGTATATGGCCTGCTATCAGCACCGGTGGGCGTGGAAGAGAGATGTCCATGACCTGTTGCTACCACCTGTGAGAGAAGGGAGGGCCAGCAGTGTTTCATTTGCCGGACGACGTCGGGTGCTGTCCAATCATCGCATATCGATCACCGAGCCAGCCGCGCAATTACTGTAGGGAGGCGGCTGGCGTGGCGGGCTGCCAGCATGTCCCTCCCTCGTCTCGTCCTATCTGCTCCCGCCTGTAGCCGAGGACAGATAACAGTGGGTCATATACATGCGTGGTGCCTGCTTGTCCACGCACTCATTTTTTTTTTTTTTTTTTTTTTTTTTTTTTTTTTTTTTTTTTTTTTTTTTTTTTTTTTTTTTTTTTTTTTTTTTTTTTTTTTTTTTTTTTTTTTTTTTTTTTTTTTTTTTTTTTTTTTTTTTTTTTTTTTTTTTTTTTTTTTTTTTTTTTTTTTTTTTTTTTTTTTTTTTTTTTTTTTTTTTTTTTTTTTTTTTTTTTTTTTTTTTTTTTTTTTTTTTTTTTTTTTTTTTTTTTTTTTTTTTTTTTTTTTTTTTTTTTTTTTTTTTTTTTTTTTTTTTTTTTTTTTTTTTTTTTTTTTTTTTTTTTTTTTTTTTTTTTTTTTTTTTTTTTTTTTTTTTTTTTTTTTTTTTTTTTTTCTCTCTCTCTCTCTCTCTCTCTCTCTCTCTCTCTCTCTCTCTCTCTCTCTCTCTCTCTCTCTCTCTCTCTCTCTCTCTCTCTCTCTCTCTCTCTCTCTCTCTCTCTCTCTCTCTCTCTCTCTCTCTCTCTCTCTCTCTCTCTCTCTCTCTCTCTCTCTATCTATCTATCTATCTATCTATCTATCTATCTATCTATCTATCTATCTATCTATCTATCTCCCTGTCTCTCTGTCTGTGTCTGTCTCTGCCTGTAGTAGGGTGTGGCCGTGTCATGACCGCCTGTGGTGGAGTGTGGCCGTGCCATGACCGCCTGTGATGGAGTGTGGCCGTGCCATGACCGCCTGTAGTGGAGTGTGGCCGTGTCATGACCGCCTGTGATGGAGTGTGGCCGTGCCATGACCGACTGTGGTAGAGTGTGGCCGTGTCATGACTGCCTGTGATGGAGTGTGGCCGTGCCATGACCGCCTGTAGTGGAGTGTGGCCGTGTCATGACTGCCTGTGATGGAGTGTGGCCGTGCCATGACCGCCTGTGGTGGAGTGTGGCCGTGCCATGACCGCCTGTGGTGGAGTGTGGCCGTGCCATGACCGCCTGTGATGGAGTGTGGCCGTGCCATGACCGCCTGTGATGGAGTGTGGCCGTGCCATGACCGCCTGTGATGGAGTGTGACCGTGCCATGACCGCCTGTAGTGGAGTGTGGCCGTGCCATGACCGCCTGTAGTGGAGTGTGGCCGTGCCATGACCGCCTGTAGTGGAGTGTGGCCGTGCCATGACCGCCTGTGGTGGAGTGTGGCCGTGCCATGACCGCCTGTAGTGGAGTGTGGCCGTGTCATGACCGCCTGTGATGGAGTGTGGCCGTGCCATGACCGCCTGTAGTGGAGTGTGGCCGTGCCATGACCGACTGTGATGTGGTCTGGCGCCTTTCTCAGCACGGTACGAGTTGGGCAGGCCGGTGCCAGGGAGTCCCTGCAGCTTCGATATCTACAGCGATGAGAAGCGCAAGGGCACGCTCATGTCTCCCACATACCCGGGAGTGTACCCGAAAGGTAAGGCTTGGGTAAGTCAACACCAGAGGTGAAGCGTGGCGGGTCTACCCAAAAGTGAGGCGTGGCGTCTACCAAAAAGTGAGGCGTGGTGCGTCTACCGTAAATGAGAGGCGTGGTGAGCCTACCCCAAAGGTGAGGCTTGGGTGAGTCTACACCAGGCTTGGGTGAGTTCAGATCAGAGGTGAGGCTTGAGTAAGTCTACACCGGAGGTAAGGCAGTACTCTCGCCCGTCTGCACGGTGGTCATTTTCGAATACGACCTGCTGGTATTCGCATTGGCGGTGGATTTAGATTTGACTTGGACATCAAAATGTTCTGGGTTCTTGACATTTAGATGACAATGTTCGGTGATATTTCCGCTTAGTTTTTGGTATGACATGCAGTTTGTACGATTTTTAGGAAGAGGAATCGCAATTTATTGATCAGTGTTTAAGATATTGAAGCTTTAGACGACAAATCGCCCGATCAGTGTCCAGTTCGGGCCTCTACTCGTCTTATAATCATATCGTCCGGCCAATGGGCTGCTAATGTATCCTGTGCTGATGGTGTTTCGTAGGTGATACACAGGCTCAATAGCCCGTGGTACTGCGCTGTTCGTTCCGTGTGCGGTGAATCATCATTACACACTCGTCTGCAGGTCTGAACTGCGAGTACAGATTCTTCGGAAGGCCGGGCCAGCGGGTCCGGATAGAGTTCCGGGACTTCGATCTCTTCATGGGAGGCCACCAGTGAGTTCGGCACGAGTGAAGACGATTACGCGCTCACCAGATGAAGCCAGCGCATCAATGTCAAACTACCTCCTGAAGCCGCCTCCAGATCATCACCTGTCGTGGAAATATCATCGCCTTAACTTTGTTTCAGCATATCATTCTGAGGTTTCGTACCCCTGCATCCGTGTGTGAAGTGAAACTGAAGATCTATTCTCATGGGATGATAGTAGAGCATACAACAGGATCCCGAATATTAAGCCATAGTCAGCGGGCATTGCAAAACAATGAACATTGTATTGCGATACCACTGAATGCTTCACAAAAGAGCGCTTTCCGTGAGTGGGAGCCATGGACGTTATGCAATGCATTTCTATGTCTATTAACAACATTCAATATGGTATGGACATCTGCGATTTGTTAGTTTTGTCTTATGGTGCACTTATCGTATAGAAAAACCAGGTGCCGCACATGTCTGAGGCACGTCATCAGTGGAGTCCAGCTGAAGACGTAGCGACATAGATAGGAGGTCGGGTCGCTGGCCCGGTCGTTCAAGGGGCTGTCAAACTTGGCCGAAAGGCCAACCGCCAACCGGAAGCTGAGCCACAAAATTGATGCCCCCGTACACATGAGAGATGGGAGTCGGAGAGGGTGATTTTGTGTTAATTGAGATAGACTTCCTTTCGGGGATGAGGAGAATCTGGTTAGTAGGCTCGCTTATTGCAGTCAACAACTTGACAATGCAGCTGTTTAGCACGGAACTCGGGTTGCTAGTTTTCAAGCGGAAAGATATAGTAAAAGTTCAAGTATGTTTTCAAGGAATGCGAGGCTTGGTGACTCGAAGATTCATGTTTTGTCACTTTCCACATGAACTACTTGAACCAGTGATACCTAGTTGTGATATTTGTGGCAGCGGTCTACACAAACGGAATAGCGTTGATTGGGCGACAAAGGCGCCACTCCCGATATGAAAGCATCGTCACTGTACAGAGGTTTATAAGTGATTGAAATGGTCCATTCGATGGCAAAATGATGTTTACCTATGCATCTCGTTCCTTTCCCCGTGGCACTGCATAGAAATCCAGATATAGTCTGTCGTAATTAAAGCTTGTGACAAACATAATGGAGGAGAAACTTGGCGGCTGCTTTCGAAGCAAGAGCTCCAGCAGGGTTTCACATAATAGTTAATGTTTGCGTCATCATCACAGATTGGCCCAAACTATCATTGTTGACGGAGAAAGAGAGAGAGAAAGAGAGGGAGAGAGAGAGAGAGAGAGAGAGAGAGAGAGAGAGAGAGAGAAGAAAAAAGGAGGTAAGGAGGGCTTCCTGTTTTCTGAACGCCTTGGGACTTATGCTGCAGGTGGGCTCAATGTACCCAGCGAATTTAGCGAGCACCTCCTTTCCCCTTTCCTCCCTCTCCTTTGCAGAACAATTCCTCTGTAAAATGTATCCAATGCTAAAATACCATGTGGAGGACGCAGCTCTAGTCGCTCCTCTCCTCTGGTCCCCTGTTCGTCACGTTCGCCTCTGAATAAGCTCATTTATACCGCATACACACACATGCATACATGCACATGCACATCCGCACACATATGTATGCACACGCACATTCACACACACACATATGTATGCACACGCACATTCACACGCACACGCACGCACACACACACACACACACACACACACACACACATACACACACACACACACACACACACACACACACACACACACACACGCGCGCAGACACACACACACACACACACACACACACACACACACACACACACAACACACACACACATGCACATACAAACATAAACGCTCATTTATGTACGCATACATGCATGCATACGCGCACAAATACGTACATACATACACAAACAACAACAAATACAAAAACAACGCCAGCAAAAACGGCAACAATAATGCCAGAAGAGCCATGCTGCAGGAAGCACGGCATATGCTGCCCGGTTCGGCAGAGGCGTTGGCGAAACATCTCCATAAGGCACTGCCGCCATTAATCCTGCGACAGTGCCGCGGTGTGTGCCAGTGAGCTGGCGCCAGCCGGCGACGCCGCTCCCCCGGGCACGGCTTGTCTGTGCGCTGTGTAGTGCGCCAGTGCCGCGGTGTGTGCCAGTGAGCTGGCGCCAGCCGGGGACGACGCTCCCCCGGGCACGGCTTGTCTGTGCGCTGTGTAGTGCGCCAGTGCCGCGGTGTGTGCCAGTGAGCTGGCGCCAGCCGGCGACGCCGCTCCCCCGGGCACGGCTTATCTGTGCGCTGTGTAGTGCGCCAGTGCCGCGGTGTGTGCCAGTGAGCTGGCGCCAGCCGGCGACGCCGCTCCCCCGGGCACGGCTTATCTGTGCGCTGTGTAGTGCGCCAGTGCCGCAGCACTCCCGGAATGTCCAACAGCGCGAGACTGGCAGATTATACGTCAATGGTTGGCACACACAACATCAACGGGAATGGCCGCGCCGGATGTCGGGAGACGGTGGTCGCTCGGCTGTGGGTGGGACCGCGCCGGATGTCGGGAGACGGTGGTCGCTCGGCTGTGGGTGGGACCGAGCCGGATGTCCGGAGACGGTGGTCGCTTGGCTGTGGGTGGGACCGCGCCGGATGTCGGGAGACGGTGGTCGCTCGGCTGTGGGTGGGACCGAGCCGGATGTCCGGAGACGGTGGTCGCTCGGCTGTGGGTGGGACCGCGCCGGATGTCGGGAGACGGTGGTCGCTCGGCTGTGGGTGGGACCGCGCCGGATGTCGGGAGACGGTGGTCGCTTGGCTGTGGGTGGGACCGCGCCGGATGTCGGGAGACGGTGGTCGCCTGGCTGTGGGTGGGACCGCGCCGGATGTCGGGAGACGGTGGTCGCCTGGCTGTGGGTGGGACCGCGCCGGATGTCGGGAGACGGTGGTCGCTTGGCAGTGGGTGGAACCGGGTCGGATGTCGGGAGACGGTGGTCGCTTGGCTGTGGGTGGGACCGCGACGGATGTCTGGAGACGGTGGTCGCTTGGCTGTGGGTGGGACCGCGCCGGATGTCGGGAGACGGTGGTCGCTTGGCTGTGGGTGGGACCGCGCCGGATGTCGGGAGACGGTGGTCGCTGGGCTGTGGGTGGGACCGCGCCGGATGTCTGGAGACGGTGGTCGCTTGGCTGTGGGTGGGACCGCGCCGGATGTCGGGAGACGGTGGTCGCCTGGCTGTGGGTAGGACCGCGCCGGATGTCGGGAGACGGTGGTCGCTCGGCTGTGGGTGGGACCGCGCCGGATGTCGGGAGACGGTGGTCGCTTGGCTGTGGGTAGGACCGGGTCGGATGTCGGGAGACGGTGGTCGCCTGGCTGTGGGTGGGACCGCGCCGGATGTCGGGAGACGGTGGTCGCTTGGCTGTGGGTGGGACCGCGCCGGATGTCGGGAGACGGTGGTCGCTTGGCTGTGGGTGGGACCGCGCCGGATGTCGGGAGACGGTGGTCGCTCGGCTGTGGGTGGGACCGAGCCGGATGTCGGGAGACGGTGGTCGCTTGGCTGTGGGTGGGACCGCGCCGGATGTCCGGAGACGGTGGTCGCTTGGGTGTGGGTGGGACCGCGACGGATGTCGGGAGGCTGCTGCTGTACCAGTTCGCGTGCTCTGGCATGCTGTCGACGTGAACGTTGACAAAAGCAGGCAGACACTATGGAGTAGGGAAGTCGACTGCCAATTTCAACGGGTTCCTCACGCGTTTTAAGGCACGGAGTATGCTGAGAACGTCGAGTCAATTTTCATGAAATGTAGGCGCACCCCAGGTTTCTGTGTTCCGCACCATTTTGCAACGTGGTTTGCCGGTCCGCTATGCAGCGTTGCCATCCCCGCAACGAATGATCGCGGGAACTGGAAGTGCGCTCCATTGGGGAGTCTTGAAGCCACAGCCGTCCGGCTACGAAACAGATGTGCCGATCGCCGCACCGCCACCCCAGGGTGTGCGAACTCGCAGTGAAGTGTGGCAGCAGTAATGCGGCCATGGACAGTCTGGAGATGTCGATTCTATGACTGGTTACGAGGCGAGCGATGGTTAATGGCCCGTTTCCGCTGACTCAGACTTCCTGTGGAAGATTGACTTCAGCGATGGATCCGCATTGTGGTTGATAGGTTGGCCTGCTTGAGA
Organism: Imbricaverruca yamaguchii; assembly: GCA_034440575.1. Taxonomy (NCBI): domain Eukaryota; kingdom Metazoa; phylum Arthropoda; class Thecostraca; family Neoverrucidae; genus Imbricaverruca; species Imbricaverruca yamaguchii. Next base: position 34,670 of record JAOTOL010000820.1, on the reverse strand, counting down.
CGTCATTCGGCACTGAAGCTGTCTGGCTATCCTATTTGAGTCGATGTATGGTTGTTCTTTGCATATTTCTTTCCATGCCGACACGTCGACATAGCATGATGGCTGCTGGTGTGCCCTCTTACAATGCATGATTCTAATATGGGCAGGCACTGTGTGAGGAACCCTAAATTGGGAATACTGGTTGGCGAGGATGCAAGGATGAAAGGCATGTGGGTACATGTTCCGGACTCGAGGTTAGTGATACGGAACCTGAGTGCGTGGGCAGATAAGAGTCGCTCACGCAAAAATTCGCGCGCGGAGGTTGGTTGGATACAGACAAATACAAACATGAACAGTGCAAACAAACGCAGAACATGCCACCTTAAGTCACGCTATAATGCGACACGTAACATAATGCATACAACATACAATCAGCAGCCTGCATAAAATGGACGAAAGCTCCCGCGTCACGTCATCACGTCCTTCATTTAATTTATATCCACGGCTTTCTTCTTAATGTTTTAACACAGCCAAATAGCCCAAAATCAGAAAGTTCATCAAGCGGTCGAAAACACTTCGTCAATACCACCAAGTATCAAATTGCTGCTGTCCTGGCGGCTGTCGCCTACACGGTTGTCCACCTGGTTGTTGCACCGTATCGATGTACTGAAAATAAAAGTTGCGCCGTTGGTGTGCTCGAGTACATCCCCACCCCTTCGAATTTTGCAGCCAGAGGCGCCCTTTGAAAGAAAAAGGCGCCCCGTCGGTGTGCTCAAGTGCATCCCTCTCAACTTCTTCAGTCCGGGGCGTCCCTCCAGAGACAAAGTGCCCCTCACTCATGACAGTTCCTGGATCCGCCCTGGCTCCATATGCCGACATCGCTGTCCAGTAACACACTCGGGATTTCTGACGAGAGTTGGCATGATTTGATCCCCCAAGAAAATAAACCGAGGGGAAAATCCTTATCATGTAATCCAATTTATATATTTATTGATATTATTTTCAGGGGTCTTTATCACCGTTCTGCAGATTCTGTGCACACGTTTCGGGAGGCCACAGAACACGAGGGAAGCCGTGACACCATTGACTGCCCTCCCCTGCTGCGCGCTGCCTCTGGCCCGACTCACACGTCTGCTCCGTGATTGACAGCTGCCCGTTCGACTTCCTGCGAATATACGACGGGTCCAACAAGTCCGCACCGATCATCGGCACCTTCTGTAGCCCGGAGCGGCACCTGGTCAAGTTCTCCACCTCGGAGAACATGTTGCTCACGTTCGTCACCATCCAGCGCACCCCCAAGTCGGAGAAGCGCGGCTTCAACGGCTTCTTCGAGTTCAGCGAGAGCTTCGTCAACCTCGGTCAGCTGCCTGTGTTTCGTGTCCACAATTAGTTCGGCGGAAATGGTATTCAACCTGATGCACAAGTAGTGGCTCTGTCACGTTCTCAGGTACCTCAGGTATCCATGAGGTTTTAGGTCCTCGTGAAATGTGTGCCAATGTAGGTAGTGATGCGCGTTTTTCGCCCCATCTACTTAAGTGTAGAAATGATAGTTTAGGTTCAATGATATTTAGCCATTAGAGCGACTTCTGGTATGATTATTATTAGTATTTTTGTAATAATTTTTTTAGTTCCCTAATTCTAGTTCCTGGTTTCATTTTTGTTATTCCTCTTAATATTATTAATGTTATAATTGGCTTTCTTGTTATTAGTGTTTCTCAACGTATTGCTTTCATGTTGTTATTATTATTGCTATTCTGAAACCTGTTTTTCGCGCATGCCTTTCCAACATCTTCTGTCTTTCTGTGTTGTTTTTTTGTCGTGTTGTTATTCTTGCAAGTGTTATTATTATCATGCTGTTGTTTGCTTGTGTTTTTATTTTTTCTTGTAATGTTTCGTACATGGGTGGGCACAATATGTCACCCACGCGTACATCATTCATGTACGGCAGCTGTCACCTTCTGCGGCAACGCTCGACTGCCGGCACGTTGAATGGCGGCCATTTTGTCGGCAGGCTTCATCACTGGTCAACATATACGAGGCACCGAGTGCGACCAGCGGATACTGAGTGAGAAAGAGTCGTCTGGCGAGGTGTTTTCGCCCAACTACCCGTTCCCCTACCTTCAAAACGTCGTCTGCAGATACTTCATATACGGAATGAAGGTAAGCAGTCGACCGTCAGCCGTGATGCCGTGAAGTGAACAAGATCGCCGGCAGCAGCGACGGAACATCCTGATTTAAGGAGCGGATGAGAGGGCCACACTTGAAGCCATTTATTTGCGGTTTTTACAGTCAACGTCACGGGGTTGGTGTCAGATTGTATAACTGAATGGCGGGGTCACAGTGGAGGGTGTTATATATTTCTTTGAGGGGGCAAGTGGGTTGATTTTCCCCCAATCCCATGATTTCAACTTTTAGTATGCGATCCTGTGGAGTCGGCCCCTTCCCCAGTCTACTGTGGGCGGCACATTGCCTTCATGCACCCCCCCCAATGATTTTCAAACATCAACTCCCTTCGGCGGAGTGCTCCTGTGTCCCACAGATTCCGCTGTGCCTGATTCCCGGGGTGGATATGGCCGCTGTCTAAGAACTAGTAGCTAATTGGTGGAAATGTGTTTTACGGAATTATTTTACCGCCATATGCAGCGTTATGATGTTGGCAATCGCCAACGTCATCGAGGAGTTGTCAGGACATTCGAAGAGTGGTCATCATGAGAGCAACAATGTTTGCTGCAGTCGTTTATTCTATTCTCGTCGCGTCACCATCTGTTCCAATAAACGAAATAGTAGCATTGCAGAAGTGTCCTCTGCATTGCAGTCCAAGGAAGTGTAATTTGACCACCTCACGCTAACTTTTCTTCTATCCCGTTATCCTTGAACTTTCCAGGCGGCTTCAGAGAGTACCACCTGCTTATTTTGGTTGGCCTGCTAGGTCAGGTCAAATGGACCAATGCGCGGGGTGCAGCCCGCCTCCCGTGGTCGCCGTGGTTTTCAGATGCTGGTCTGGCGGCGGTGCTGTTTCAGCATCAGTGTCCACACTGTCAACGCTAGACTAAGTCTGGTACCACGACATGTACTTAGTCTGGCGCCACGACATGTACTTAGTCTGGCACCACGACATGTACTTAGTCTGGCACCACGACATGTACTTAGTCTGGCGCCACGACATGTACTTAGTCTGGCACTACGACATGTACTTAGTCTGGCACCACGACATGTACTTAGTCTGGCACTACGACGTGTACTTAGTCTGGCACCACGACATGGACTTAGTCTGGCACTACGACATGTACTTAGTCTGGCACTACGACATGTACTTAGTCTGGCACCACGACATGTACTTAGTCTGGCACCACGACATGTACTTAGTCTGGCACGACATGTACTTAGTCTGGCGCCACAGCACGTCCCCGAGGTCATGGGCACCGATCGCGCCGAAGCGAAGTTCCTGGAAACGCTGATTTTGGCGCGGCCTGTGCGCGGCTGCGTGCAGAGACACCACCTGTCACGCCCGCCTGCTGTCGGCACGTCAGCAGGCTGTGTCTGTGTGACGTGGCGGCGCCGACCTGTGGCGCTGGCCGGGCGCGGTCGTGCTCACGAATGGCGGCGGTGTGGCCACTGTGGTGGTGGCCACATCACGCGGTAGACGGTTACAGTGTCAAAACAACGGTCTTTCGTCAGGTGTGAGATGCCAAAACGAGTACAGTAGGATGTCGAAACTCGCCATGGAAACAATGTCTTTAGCATGACTGATAACTTCTTCAAACACAATTCCGACCAACCAGCACGCTGATACGTATATATTCTCGTATCGGTAAATGGCGGTTGTGTGTCCGCTGTGGTGGTGCCGAGATCACGTGGTTGACAGCCACGCCACGGGTCTGTGGCCGGCTCTGGCCGGCCGCCGGCCGCCCGTGTGTGTAGGCCGCGGGGGCGCCAACCGCCCGTTTGTCGTACACGGAATCGAGGCGGTAATGACTCGTGGCTAGGCTGATCGACAGTCGACAGTAGATCGACAATGGACAGTAGGTCGACAGTAAACAGCATATCGACAGTGGACTGTAAATCGAAAGCAGACCGATAGTAGATCGACAGTAGACAATAGATAGACATTAGACAGTAAATCGATATTAGGCAATAGATGGACAGTAGATAGTAGATCGACTGTAGTATGCAGTAGATCGAGAGAAATCAACAGTATATTGACAGTAGACAGTATGCCGACAGTAGAGAGTAGATCGACAGTAGAGAGTAGATCGACAGTGTATCGACAGTAGAGAGTAGATCGACAGTGTATTGACAGTAGAGAGTAGATCGGCAGTAGACAGTAGGCAGTAGATTGGTAGCCGTTCAACCGCCGTCTGCAGGGCGCCGCGTCTCCATATCCGGCGTTGCACGCCAGTCAAACGAGCAGCACACTGTCTACACGTGCAAACTTGGCTGCCATGCGCTGCGTGGGATGGCAAAAGACCGGAGATCGTAATGGCCCGTCTGTTTGGATTGATGGTGTTGCGACGTCTCGCGGCTGATTGTCACTAAGAGTGTGTCGGAGTGTGTCGTGGAGTGTTGGGTCAGCGTCGGCCACGCCATCGGCTGGCTGGAGTTGCCACTCACTGAGTGCGTCAGAAATTGGTCAGACCTCACCACTGTGTCGCGGCCCGTTGGTGCAGGTTCTGTTGACCGCTTCCCTGGGGTCTGTTGTAGGATTGGAGTTATGATGTGCAGCATTGGATGCGAATAATATTTCTTGAGGGAGTTGACTTTGGAGATGATAATCAGCAGTATTTTGTATGTTGTCAGAATCTCATTTGTGTGGTTTCCACCCGGCTTCTGTCAATTTTATCGGAAGGCAATAAGATAAATGTAATTTCAAACATCATTCAGTATTTCGCGAAGAAAATGGAGGGGAACTTCCCGGAGAGAATACTGCTCTGGATGACAGAAATTCAGGGAGAGTTGTTATTCGAACCCTGGTCTGCTGTGACATTCAGTGCAGGGTCCGTTGACTGTGACTTCTCGCGCAGTCTGCGCTGTGACCTTTGATGCGGCGCCTGCCGACTGTGACTGTGACTGTGACTGTGACTGTGACTGTCACTTTGGCGCAGGACTCGCAGAACCTGGAGCGTGTGCATATGAGCTTCTCACGGTTCGACGTGCCCGGCGGGTCTCCGACGGACAGCTCTTCCTCGGGAGAGGACGACTCCGACGAAGAAGAGGAGGAGTGAGTTGTCGGTGGCCGACGCTCATGTCGTGGTGTAGCCCGTCACCTGACCTGTGAACATTGCCATCAGTTTCTCTTCGCAAGCCGAGGATTATCAAATGGATTGAGTATGCACCTGGGAACCCTTCCAGACATTGCATGAAGTAGAAACGATAGTTGAATTTGTCTCGATGTTTTGAGGGTGCTTAGCCCTAGGGATCTATGCTAACTTTAGCGATGCTTCACAACCACTAGGGGTGCCAAAGCACTGCAAAGTACGCCCTGCTCGTGCCGAAGCTGTAACGTGACCGTTAATGATGTCGGAACAAGTAGGGGTGAAAATGATCAATTTGGCGTCAATTTGTTTTCTGGAATGCTAGCAAGCGTATTTTTAAGCTCCAGAACAGTGAGCAGGAGTGCATACTTATGCTTCCCTCCCCTCCCCCTTGGCAGTGTCAATAAGCGTGAGAATGTCCTTTGAATGTATCACCGGATATTACTTGATAATCTCTTACGGGATTAGTTCATGTGGTTTCGAATGCTGAACTGTCTAACAAACAAGATCCGAAATTCGACCATGTGCTCATTGGGGATATATAGTTAATGCGTAGATATATCGATCGCTTTAATAATTCTTACTTTTGTCCCATTTTACAACTGTTGCATTTGACCGAGTCGACTACGTAAACTATGAGTATGACACTGTCTTATTTTGTACCTATGAATTCCTGAGCTCTTGGGCAACGAAGTCCAGTAGGTAATACTGATTTCGATATCTTGCAGTGAGTGTAATAATACTTAAAATCTTGTTGCTCCATGCATTGCCATTATGTCTTACTTTCGGCCCTGTGCGCGCACGAAGTCGCCCATAATGGCTGAGACGTCACCGCCCGGGATCTAGTATGCATACAAAATATTTGACCAAGTATCTGATGCATGATGCGACTGAAACAATTCATCTGTATTATATGTGTTGGTCTAGTCTTTCATGAATACCAGCAGGAAGTCAGAGCCGACGAAGAGCGCTGCGGTCTATATATTTCACACTGTTTACATTTATTTTGTCGTATAAATTCGAGTTGGTTGTGGTTTGTGGACCTTTATCCGGGTCCAGATAGCATATGTGTCAATAGTTGCGCTGGCGGTGAGTGGATATTGTTTGCTTACTGCGTGACTGTGTTCAAACTACCCTAATCTGTCACACACTTTATAAGTCAAGGAAACGATCTTGAAGGAAACTTCCATTTCCACCTTACCTAGGTAAGTGCCCTAACACAGTGTAAAATAATTGACCATGTGGCCTGGAAATTCACAGTTAATGGAATTGTGATATTTCATCCTTGCCTTAGGTTTTTACCATTTTGCCACATGTATGGGCAGTCATTATACGCATGACTGCTAAATAATGTAAAATGCATGTGACTGAAGTGAAAGGCATTCCACGTTTTTAATCCTTAAGTGACGATCCTTTATTTTCTTCAAATCTTCTACTATTCCCAAGCAACTTCCTCCTTCATCCGCACAGTTAATGGTGAAATGATTTTAGGACACTGCCCTAACATGACCTGAAGTTTCAAATTTCACTGAATACGTTGAACGGTGCACTTCGAAGTGTACGGAAAGTTGCATGATATGTGCTGTTTAATTCTTTCCGTAATTTTCCTGTCTGAGAAAATTTAATATGTGGTAAAAGCAGCTCCCCGTTCCAGTAGCGTGCAGGTTAGGCGGCCGAGACTGGTCAGTTGAAAATTGCGAAGGTTGGCAACTTTCGGGTTGTTTTAAGCGATCGATCGATTATGATGAGGACCAAAATCATATTCGTAGTCAGCTGCCCACGGCTGCGTGAGCAGACTTTGTCAATTATGGTCTCAGTCAATTATTGACATCAGCAGTCAATGATTATTCGTGCCTGCTCAGCTTTCGGACGTCAGTTGTACCGCCCTTTGAGCATTCGAAGCTCGTCCAACGAGCCGTGCTCACCGCCTGCCCCGGCGGTGGCCTAACGACCCGCCGTTCAGCTGAAGGGAGGCTGACGGAGGCAGACAGCGCTGTCGGCTGACCAGCTCGACCTCGCACCGACCCGGTCCGCACGCGCGCCGCCCGGCAGGTGCTTCGACGGCTACCTGCGCGTCTTCCTGCGTGGCCAGGAGGTGAAGGAGGCGTTCGACAAGTACGACCACGAGTTCTGCGGCGACGCGCTGCCGCCGGCCGTGCGCTCCAGCGGGCCGCGCTTCTCACTGGTGTTCAGCAGCGGCCGCACCGTCGGCGGACGCTTCAAGGCCGACTTCAAGTTCGAGACCGGTACGCGGCGAGCCCGCGCAGGCGCCGTCTGACGCCTGTGTGTCTGTATGACGCCTGTGTGTCTGTATGACGCCTGTGTGTCTGTATGACGCCTGTGTGTCTGTATGACGCCTGTGTGTCTGCATGACGCCTGTGTGTCTGTATGACCCCTGTGTGTCTGTATGACGCCTGTGTGTCTGTATGACGTCTGTGTGTCTGTATGACGCCTGTGTGTCTGTATGACGCCTGTGTGGCCCCTGTGTGTCTGTATGACACCTGTGTCTGTATGACGCCTGTGTCTGTATGACGCCTATGTGTCTGTATGACCCCTGTGTGTCTGTATGACGCCTGTGTGTCTGTATGACGCATGTGTGTCTGTATGACCCCATGTGTGTCTGTATGACGCCTGTGTGTCTGTATGACGCCTGTGTGGCCCCTGTGTGTCTGTATGACACCTGTGTCTGTATGACGCCTGTGTCTGTATGACGCCTGTGTGTCTGTATGACGCCTGTGTGGCCCCTGTGTGTCTGTATGACACCTGTGTCTGTATGACGCCTGTGTGTCTGTATGACCCATGTGTGTCTGTATGACGCATGTGTGTCTGTATGACGCCTGTGTGTCTGTATGACGCCTGTGTGTCTGTATGACGCCTGTGTGTCTGTATGACGCCTGTGTGTCTGTATGACGCCTGTGTGTCTGTATGACGCCTGTGTGTCTGTATGACGCCTGTGTGTCTGTATGACGCCTGTGTGGCCCCTGTGTGTCTGTATGACGCCTGTGTGGCCCCTGTGTGTCTGTATGACGCCTGTGTGTCTGTATGATGCCTGTGTGTCTGTATGACGCCTGTGTGACCCCTGTGTGTCTGTGTGTCTGTATGACGCCCTGTGTGTCTGTAGACCCCTGTGTGTCTGTATGACGCCTGTGTGTCTGTATGACCCTGTGTGTCTGTATGACCTGTGTGTCTGTATGACGCCTGTGTGGCCCCTGTGTGTCTGTATGACGCCTGTGTGTCTGTATGACGCCTGTGCGACCCCTGTGTGTCTGTATGACGCCTGTGTGTCTGTATGACGCCTGTGTGACGCCTGTATGACGCATGTGTGACGCCTGTGTGTCTGTGTGACGCTTTTGTGACGCCTGTGTGATGCTGTGTGACGCTATGTGACCCCTGTGTGACGCTGTGTAACGCCTGTGTGACGCTGTGTGACGCTATGTGACGTCTGTATGACGCTGCGTGACGCATGTGTGACGCTGTGTGATGCTGTGTGACGCTTGTGTGTCTGTATGACGCCTGTGTGATGCTGTGTGATGCTATGTGACGCCTGTGTGATGCTATGTGACGCTGTGTGACGCTGTGTGACGCTGTGTGACGCCTGTGTGACACTATGTGACGCCCGTGTAATGCTGTGTGACGCCTGTGTCACGCTATGTGACGCCTGTGTCACGCTGTGTGACGCTGTGTCACGCTATGTGACGCTGTGTGACGCCTGTGTGATGCTGTGTGACGCTGTGTGACGCCTGTGTGACGTCTGTGTGACGCCTGTGTGACGCTGTGTGACGCTGTGTAACGCTATAACGCTATACGTATATGAGTGCCTGCTATATTGCCATCTCTATCACAGAGTACCCGGTATGTGGCCCTCTCTATCACAGAGTACCTCATAAATGGTCATTTCTACCAGAAGTATCATTACATGACAATCTTTATCGCAGAATAAATCATATATGTCCGTCTCTGTTAGAGTACCTGAAATACGGCCATCTCTGTCGCAGAGTACCTAATATGTGGCCATCTCTATCACAGAGTACCTCATAAATGGTCATCTTTACCAAAAGTATAATTTATAGAACAATCTTTATTACCGAATACAGTATATATGGCCGTCTCTGTTAGAGTGCCTGACGTACGGCCATCTATATCGCAGAGTACCTGATACTCGGACATCTCTGCCGCAGATTACCTGACACACGGCCATCTATATCGCAGTGTGCTTGACACACGGCCATCTATATCGCAGAGTACCTGACACACGGCCATCTCCATCGCAGAGTACCTGACACACGGACATATCTGCCGCAGATTACCTGACACACGGCCATCTCTACCGCAGAGTACCTGACACACGGCCATCTCTACTGCAGAGTACCTGACACACGGCCATGTCTACCGCAGAGTACCTGACACACGGCCATCTTTATCGCAGAGTACCTGACACACGGCCATATCTACCGCTGAGTACCTGACACACGGACATATCTGCCGCAGATTACCTGACACACGGCCATATCTACCGCAGAGTACCTGACACACGGACATATCTGCCGCAGATTACCTGACACACGGCCATCTCTATCGCAGAGTACCTGATTCCGGGCACGGCGGCGCCGGACGGCAGCTGCCGATTCTCCTACTCGTCCACGGCCGGACGGCGCGGCGAGTTCAACTCGCCGCGCCACCCGGCCAACTACCCGTCGGCCACCGCCTGCCAGTACACGTTCGAGACGAGCCGCAACGAGCAGGTGCGCCTCGTGTTCGACGCGTTCAAGGTGCGCGCAGACACCACCAACGAGTCCGCCTACGGGTGAGTGGAACGCGCGGTCGCCGACTCATGTGTGCGTGTACACGTATTGTCTGTGTGCTTGTATCTGTTTGGTTGGTTTGTTTGTATGTTTGTCAGTATGCGTCTGCTTGTTTATATGTGCTTGTTTGTTTATGCATGCGGTTTTATGTGTGTTTGTTCATATGTGCTTGTTTTATGTACGAATGCTTGTTTATGCATGCTTATTTATATGTTTGTTTACATGTGTGTGTGTGTGTGTGTGTGTGTGTGTGTGTGTGTGCGTGTGCGTGTGCGTGTGCGTGTGCGTGTGCGTGTGCGTGTGCGTGTGCGTGTGCGTGTGCGTGTGCGTGTGCGTGTGCGTGTGCGTGTGCGTGTGCGTGTGCGTGTGCGTGTGCGTGTGTGTGTGTGTGTGTGTGCCTCGTGTGTGCACAATCACATGTGTGTAATATGGTCAAATGGTCAGATAACCTAATCTGCTCTCGAGCGAGTTCGATGTCGGGTTCGTCAGTCGAACACTCGCATCTCCCGATACTTTTATCGGCAGACACGACTGCATATTTCTTCGGCGGCGAGATGCCTGATAGGGAATTATTCTTAAGTTTGTCGCGAGTGAATTTAAGTGAAGTTTTTATGATATGAAAAGCTCTGTCGTCTGCGCAGATTGAACAACTGCCACGAGGACTGGCTGGAGATCTACAACGTCTACCACGACAACAGCACGGACCTGATCGGCCGCTACTGCTCCCAGTCGACGCCCGGCCCCACCGAGTCCATCCGGGGCGCGCGCGGCCTGCGCGTCCTGCTGCACACCGACCACCAGGCCGTCTCCAGCGGCTTTAAGGGCCACTACATCTACCACAACGCCAGGGACATTTTCGGAGGTGAGCGGCGGCCGGCGACCCGAACAGAGGCCGAGGTATTGCGCTGGCGGGTGTTGCGTCGCCGCAAGGGCGCTGGCTTCAGCTGGTGACGTGTATGGCGAACACGTGGAGCCGTCGTTCGTCGTACCTTCGCTTCCCGTCTCATTGTCAACGCTCCTGCCTATGGCCTTCATCCAACCATGCACTACAGTTGGATCCAACCATCCAACCCTTGCCGCCAGCAGGTAGGCAGCTTCTCATGGCCTATCCGTCCGTTTGCCTTTATCGGGGTAGCCGCCGCCGCCCCCTCCCCACTCCCCCGGTCCGAATCCCGGGGTTGACAGAGTTATAGAGGTTGAGATCGCCTGTCGCACAGTGCTACTTGTGGCGAGGGATCAGCACGCCTCTCTGGTCATAATTTTCCCGAGGAGCGGGCCGGCCCACAGGGCTTCACACGGGCCAAGCGGCAGCTCCCTCAGGCCGGAGGTCTGGGCTTCGATCTGGTGTCTGCCGACACGACCGGACGGGGTCAAGAGGTGGGTGGCGCTGTTGTGCGGTCAGGGTAGTGCGCCTCTCTCTCTCTCTCTCTCTCTCTCTCTCTCTCTCTCTCTCTCTCTCTCTCTCTCTCTCTCTCTCTCTCTCTCTCTCTCTCTCTCTCTCTCTCTCTCTCTCTCTCTCTCTCTCTCTCTCTCTCTCTCTCTCTCTCTCTCTCTCTCTCTCTCTCTCTCTCTCTCTCTCTCTCTCACTCTCTCTCTCTCTCTCTCTCTCTCTCTCACTCTCTCTCTCTCTCTCTCTCTCTCTCTCTCACTCTCTCTCACTCTCTCTCTCACTCTCACTCTCACTCTCACTCTCACTCTCTCACTCTCTCACTCTCACTCTCACTCCTCACTCTCACTCTCACTCACTCTCACTCTCACTCTCACTCTCACTCTCTCTCTCACTCTCACTCTCACTCTCACTCTCACTCTCTCTCTCACTCTCTCTCTCACTCTCTCTCTCACTCTCTCTCTCACTCTCTCTCTCTCTCTCTCTCTCACTCTCTCTCTCACTCTCTCTCTCACTCTCTCTCTCACTCTCTCTCTCACTCTCACTCTCTCTCTCCTCTCTCTCTCTCTCACTCTCTCTCTCACTCTCTCTCCTCTCATTATCTCTCTCTCTCTCTCTCTCTCTCTCTCTCTCTCTCTCTCTCTCTCTCTCTCTCTCTCTCTCTCTCTCTCTCTCTCTCTCTATCTTGCTCTTTATCTCTATCTTGCTCTTTATCTCTATCTTGCTCTTTATCTCTATCTTGCTCTTTATCTCTATCTTGCTCTTATCTCTATCTTGCTCTTTATCTCTATCTGCTCTTTATCTCTATCTTGCTCTTTATCTCTATCTTGCTCTTTATCTCTATCTTGCTCTTTATCTCTATCTTGCTCTTTATCTCTATCTTGCTCTTTATCTCTATCTTGCTCTTTATCTCTATCTTGCTCTTTATCTCTATCTTGCTCTTTATCTCTATCTTGCTCTTTATCTCTATCTTGCTCTTTATCTCTATCTTGCTCTTTATCTCTATCTTGCTCTTTATCTCTATCTTGCTCTTTATCTCTATCTTGCTCTTTATCTCTATCTTGCTCTTTATCTCTATCTTGCTCTTTATCTCTATCTTGCTCTTTATCTCTATCTTGCTCTTTATCTCTATCTTGCTCTTTATCTCTATCTTGCTCTTTATCTCTATCTTGCTCTTTATCTCTATCTTGCTCTTTATCTCTATCTTGCTCTTTATCTCTATCTTGCTCTTTATCTCTATCTTGCTCTTTATCTCTATCTTGCTCTTTATCTCTATCTTGCTCTTTATCTCTATCTTGCTCTTTTCTCTATCTTGCTCTTTATCTCTATCTTGCTCTTTATCTCTATCTTGCTCTTTATCTCTATCTTGCTCTTTCTATCTCTATCTTGCTCTTTATCTCTATCTTGCTCCTTTATCTCTATCTTGCTCTTTATCTCTATCTTGCTCTTTATCTCTATCTTGCTCTTTATCTCTATCTTGCTCTTTATCTCTATCTTGCTCTTTATCTCTATCTTGCTCTTTATCTCTATCTTGCTCTCTCTGTCTCTGTCTTGCTCCCTCTATCTCTCTTCCTCTCTCTCTCTCTCTATCTCTCTTGTTCTCTCTGTCTCTCTCTCTCTCTCTTGCTCTCTCTCTATCTCTCTCTTGTTCTCTTTATCTCTATTGCTTTCTCTCTCTCTCTCTCTTGCTCTCTTTCTTGCTCTATCTTGCTATATCTTGCTCTATCTTGCTCTCTCTTCCTCTCTCGGTCTCTGCTGGTTCTCTTTCGCCGGTTGGTTCTCACAAATTATTACGGACACAATCGTGCCAGGCAGAAACAGTGCTCGCGCCAACCGGCGACGTTTTGACGCGTCCGGCAGACTGCGGCAAGAACATTAGCGGCAGCCAGGACGGCGCCGTCACGTCGCCAGACTTCCCCAACAAGTACCCGGCCAAGAAGAGCAGAGTCTGCCACTGGTACATCCACGTCAAGCCCAACCACCGCATCCTGCTGTTCTTCGACACCTTCGTGGTGGAGGGCGACCGGGCCGGTGAGCGACGGGCGGCGCCGGCGGCCGGCTGGCGCGCCAGCAGGCTGCCGGTCGGCGCCGATCCGCCGGTGGCGGACGGCGCCTACGGCCCGGGACCGGCGCCGATGTGCGCCAGCATGTGCAGGCGCTGTGAGATAACGTAGAATCACTGAGTGACAGATGTGGAGGCATGACCGACGGATGTGGAGATCCGCTTGACAGATGCGGAGATGTAATCAACAAATGTGGATATGTGATTAAGAGATGTGATTGACAAGGCGGTGCTTTGAGGGAACTTGATGTGAACTTTCTCCCGCATTCTTGTTGTCGATCTAGTTGTTCCGAGCAAGGTTTCTAGCGGTTAATGTTGCGGAAGTTTCTTTCCACTTACATTTTCGTTTGTTTGTTTTCGGTACCAATTTGCGTCCGATATGATAATGGTGCAGATGAGGGCGAACTCCTCATCACCTACTATGAAGTTGTGGAACTTTTATCTTTGTCAGAATGATAGTGCACACAAATAAGGTCGTAAAAATTATATTCGCCAGGCACACTGATTATCTGTAAATGCCGGTCATTGATGAAAACGATGGTGATTGAAGGCAGCATGCTTTACACTCGCACCGTCCTCCTCGAACATCAACTTCCGGTCACGACTTCGCTCGAAGCACCATCACGTCTGCCGTGATATGTTTGCCTGACCTGACCTGACTTGACCGTCAGCACGCGGTTGTCCAGCGGCGGTGGTGCGCGTCTGGCAGGATCTGAAGAGCACGCCAATCGAGCTGTGCGGCGAAGGTCTGTCGGAGGAGTTCAAACAGATCGTCTCCACGGCCAGCGTCATGAAGATATCCTTCATATCGGCCGAAAAGTCCGTCGGAAACCTGGGCTTCCGGGCCTACTGGACCGAGATGAAGGACGGTAGGTGCCGCGCTGCCGCCGTCATCTTCTCTGTCTTATTTCCGCATCGAATCTCATCACTCACTTTTTCTACCTCTATCTGTATTTCTCTGTGTCAATTTATCCATTTCTACCGACGTATGTATTTTATACACACACACACACACACACACACACACACACACACACACACACACACACACACACACACACACACACACACACACACACACACATAGATATATATAATAAATATATATATATACATACGTTCTCTATCGGGCTTATCCTAATGCACCACTTGCCCCTTGGCCAGAAAGCTTTCATGTCGGTTCCCTATGTTAATTTTTGCTATCCTTTCTTTATAAAATGTTCACAACGTATCTTTTCACTTCCCCCGTATTGGTGGTAAATTATGTCGCACCACTGTGCAACGCACCACACAGTACGTGCTCTTTGGTCCATCGTCAGCGATGGAAAATGTATCGTTGCGAGTATACTCAGTGTCCGGTATAACGAATTTGTGTCGGAGGTGGTACTGTCGCACAAGATGATGGAACGGCAAGAGGATTCACGTCGACAGCATTTTCGTTCCAAACTTGAACGTCAGCCCTGTTATGCTACGCAAAGCGGGTGATCTTATACGAGTGTTACAACACCTGAGAAGTGCGTGGCCAACAACCGCCTTTCTCACATTTGTTGATGCCAGCATACGTCTTCTACTCGCTTTTGGTATTGTTTCTGCTTGTCGACGTAAGAGGTTATCAACGTTATCATTGAATGTGGTGTTGGTTCGGATGGGGTGACTTCGGAGTTCGAGACCCACTAGCTGCATTTTTTGCGACTACATGCGGCCAACCCGTTTACTTCATGGTTACGCGTTTCAGCCTTTTGCGTGCTTGCGTGAATACAAAACTCGACTATAAACTACGGTGCAGTACATTTGCTACATTATCTGCTTTTATGCCGGTGCCTGTGATGTGTCCGAGGCTCCGAGACGTCACCAACGTCCGACTCGAGCGCTAATTCCGCCGCCGCGTCCGTGTGCAGTGGACGACGGCTGCGATGGGTTCCGCTGCGAGAAGAACGGCTTCTGCATCCCGGAGGCGCTGCGGTGCAACGTGCGCTCCAACTGCGGGGTCAACGACTTCACCGACGAGACGGGCTGTGAGTGACCGGTAGCCCGTGCCACGAGACCATCCGGCGCTTGACGACCTGGTCTATTATGTTTTGACGGAAAAGACTTGATATGGTACTTGTGGACTGCGAATCTACCTGAGAAAATTTAGTGCGATCCTAGCAGAGATTTATAAGCTATAGCCTCGGTGAAATTTTGAGAGGACATGCAAGGGTGTCTTTGTTGTTAATACAAGGGTTACGACAAGTCACGTGACCTCAGGTCACTAGGTCGCTTGGACAAAAATGTAATGCAATGCAAAATGTAATGCAACCAATATATTTATGACATTCCTCAGTTCAAAATTGTAGGGTGTGGTGTGCTGACAATATTTTGTTGTGGAAATACGAGCAATCAAAAACTCCTTGCAGGGTGACCTCAAAATTTCCTCGGGCTGGTACTCTAAATTCGTTGCACTGTTGGGGTTCAAACTTTTACAGCTAGATTCAGAGTAAAGGACAGCCATATGAACTCAGTTTACTTCATATATAAAACAGGATGTCACATATTCATTTCACCTGTCGATTTGTCGTGGAATGCCTCAGGTGTCTGGGTTTGTGTGTGTTTGTGTCTTGGTATGTTCCGTGTCTGTATCTGGATTTGGGCACCCCTGGGTATGATGCATATCTGGACACTCAGTCTGTCTGGATGTCGGCATTGGTGTGGATTCGAGAACGGGATCTGGCTAAAGTCGGTTAATTCATACATGATTCATAAGCGATAGAGTGCACGTAGCTAATGCCAACATGGCTAGGTTGGAGGCCATGCGTATTTGCTTAGCACGTTAACTGGATGACATCATCCCACTCAGCTGTTGTACCCTTTTCTTTCGGTCCCTCTCAATTTTTCCATTGCTATTCATAAAGCACCATTTTTTTCTAAGCTTATGTGTCGTTTTCACAATTTGCTCACCCGGTGGACTCACTTTCCAAACTGCCCTGTACGACACACCAGCAAAGCTAATGCTGAACACAGCCCTGGCGTCCAAGTTTCCGGCAAGAGCACTCTTCCACTAAAGCACTAGAACTCCTGTGCGTCAAGGTATATGGACATGGATTCGTGCTGGGAGACCACACCCGAGCATGCGTCAACATCTGCTGAGCTGACCTAACGTGCCGCGTCGCGCCGCAGGTGCCACCGCCGCCGAGGTGGACATGTTCATGCTGCTGGGCGTGGTGCTGGCGCTGGTGGCGGCCGCCGGCCTGGTGCTCTGTCTGTGGTGCAGGCGGCGCGGCCAGAACCGTCACGTGCGACACCCCAAGTCGCCGTCGCACCGGCACGTGCACGTGTGCGACCACCTGGGCTCGCGGCTCTCCACCATGGACACCGTATGAGGCACGTGGCGGTTCGGCAGCGGACAGTCAAGCGCCGCGTCGTCGGTCGGCACTCTGTAGACGCGGCGCGCTTTGAAGTCACGGTGGGCGGCCGGTTAGATGGCCTTTGAAGTGGTCTTGCGCTTTCCACCAAAGAGCATACAACAACTTTCAGTCTGCTTTGTTGGTCACTCCATCTCCTATTGCAAGTTCTTTTTGGTGTGCGAAGTGGTCCGGAAATCGCCGTGTTTTTTAACTCTGAGCCCACCAGAGACAAAATTTCCTTTTTCAATTTATGATCAGGTCAACCCAAAAGAAAGCAAACTTTGATCATCGTCAATCACTCAGTCAATAGTTAGTAATGTGGTCTTGAGGGCGCTTCGACCGGACTTGGTCATTTGCGTCCATTCCAATGACGTTATTTTTATACAATGAAGTTGCGTCAATTGATGCTTAGCCTGGAAGCTAGCAGAAAGCCGCTTGTGTTTTCCCACCGCACGGGTCCCACTGAATCCCTACTTAAAATAGTGGCCGGGAAAGTGGTATGCGAACAGAGCGACTCCAACAGTCGTGCACCAAGACGGTTTCGGAGGTGTACTGACCGAACCGAATTGGCGTCCCCCGCCACCCGACTAACACCGTATAGACTTAGTTGGCACGCCCGACTTCAAAGAGCGCCGCGTCCCAGACGGAGCCCAGAAACGCTTAGCGTTGGAACAGCCTGCGTAGTGGGCGCACGAGCGTGAGAGCGTCTGTGACGTGCGCACGATCTGTGCGGCGTGAGTGGTCGCACCCGGCGCCAGCGACCTGACCCGGGGTCGCCACCTAGCGCTGCGCCGCCGCCGACGCCGCCGCCTTCTCATACGGTCCGCACACCGGGACTGGGACGAGCCCACCGGAACAGAGCGGCGTCCGCCCTTTGGTGGCTGCAGTGGCGCCGCCTGTCGGGAGTCGCCGAAAATTCGGGTTGCGCCGTGTCTCGGCAGCCGGCGCGACAGGACGCTCGGTAGCCGGTGGAAGAGGACGCCCGGTAGCCGGCGGAACGGTGCCAAAATTGAGCCATGCCGCGTCGTCGTGGTCGGCCAGGCCGGTGGCGATAGCAGCACCGACTGTTGCAGTTCGGGTGGCCGTCGTTTGGACGGGGTCACCGCTGATTTGTTCCTGTTTCGCGGCCGGCCCAGCGGCTCGGGTGGTGTTGGTGTTCGAGCGATGGGCGCCGTTGTGTGAGAATATGGGAGAGAATCCCGACACAGCTATCATTCAACTATTTGCGGGTACTTCAGGGCCGTGGACTGCTTGGTTTTGTTCTCACTGTGTGGGCCAATTGCACGGAATGGTGCAATCACGCAGTGCCGGTAAGAGTCAGCCAGAGCAAAAGCGATCACGGCACAAGTGGCCGCCCACACTCATCCGGTCCAGACCCATATCATCTTCTGTTTATCCCCATCTCCGCTTTGCCCCTTCTCCGCTCTACCCCTCGCCTCTCCTACACTTCATAGTCCCGAAGTGGCCAGGGATGATACGAGAAACTTCGGCCCAATAACCAACCAATGAAACTGAAACAGCTTCCAAGTCAACGTCTTTTCAACGTTTGCTGTGAAGCCTGCTATTTCTGACTGGGTTTGAGCCACGCACCATTCTCAAGACCTGGTCGGATACGAGCCAGGGGCGTCTTCCTAGATCTGTACAGGCCTGAGCCTATGCGTTAGGTGCTCCGCATACACAAAATTGCAATTGCAACCGTGACACGTGTAAACCGAGTGGCTAGGGTTGTGTTTCTGTAGGTTTCCTACGTTAAGCCAGCGTTCGTTATGCAAGGGCGAAAGCATTTTACCGTGCGCGATGCCACACAGACCAAGGGCCCATAGGGGTGCCACAGGATGCTTCGGAGCCACACTTCGAGTTTCAAAGCAATGGTGGAACCGCTTTGTCATTGCAAAGCAAACCGTGACTAACGCCAACGCTTCTTTCGGTCCATTCTTGCCCCATGGAATGCCAGCGGGCATGACATTGAATCTAAATCAATATATGGCAGTAGGTCCGCCCTGCAAGTCGCCAGATGTGATGTGCGTTGCGTGGCGAGCTTTACGGCTGGCTCCCGCTGCTAATGCACAATCAGTCAATCAAGTCGGTGTTGCTGCTTTGAGTCGAAATATTTAACGGCGTCAATCCACAAGCCCGTGGACACTGAATACATACGCAAGGGTGCATGCATACATACAAACACGCGTACACGCGCACGCACGTACGCGTATGAGCGGTTGTGCACATAGCTAGTGATCAATATGGTCGCTGCTCCAAAAACTTGAAATATCCAACTAATTGCAATGCACATGGCGATTGGTTTGATGGTTATGCTATTTTGTTGTGTGGTATTGTGCGGTACGTCACCGCACAATTGCTGTGTTTGTGAGCCGAGTGCTGGCCCCGCTCGTTGCGAACCTCTGTCATGTATTTTGCTTGAAGCGGTTTGGTTTGCTACGGCCAAGGAAGGTGGCTAGGTAATAGCTTTAACACGCGCCATGGAGGGGGCGAAATCCGCCCACCCCTCCGGTTTTTCATGGATAACTCCCGATTTTACCGGCCGATATACGCCATTGTTTGTGTACCTGCTTAGAAATGAACGGCTCGTTGTTTAAAGTAAGAAAAACGAAAATCGACCGAACATTTTTCGAGCTAGGGGTCGGTAAAGTAAAATAAAAATATCAGCGCGAGACCAGAAATATCAGAGCTGATGCGCTTCCCGTATATCGGCAAAAAGGAAGTGTTCTTGGCAACACTAGCGACTTGTTTGATCTATATTGTTATGCTACGTTGTTTCAAAGTCATGTTAGGTCACCGAGGTCAAGTCAAGTCAAGTTCATGACAGGTTAGCGCACGCCCTGGTGTGATGGAGGGCGAAATCCGCCCAGCCCCCTGATTTTTCGTACACAACTCCATATTGTACCGGCCGATATACGCCATTTTTTCCATACCTGCTTAGAATCGGCCGGTGCATTGTTCAAAGTAAGAAAAATGAAAATCGGGCGAAACGTTTGTAAGTTATGGGCCGTTAATTTTTTTTAATCGCAGCGCCGGACCTCAAAAATCGGCGCTGATGCGTTTCCCGTGTATTGGCAAAAGAGGTGTTCTTGACAACACTAGCGACTTGTTTGATGCATATTGTTGTGCTATATAATTTAAAAGTCATGTTAGGTCGCCGAGGTCAAGTCAGGTCAAGTTCATGAAAGGCTAATGGAACCAAAACTGGTCAACTGGAATGATGTCATAAATGGAAATGACTGTCATGCGATTGATGTCACTTTGCATGGTACTGCCGACACATCCGGAAATCTACTGTTTGTCATTGTGTGCCTAAACGTTTCTATACTTTATTCTTGTATTTTACTCCTTTCTTTGCGAAGCCGATTGTGCCGAGCCGCCCAACGAGCAGTCAGGTGGGCAGCCCGGTTCCGGTAACTGGATGGGTAATGACCTAATAAAGTACTCCTATATAGGTGACCTGAGATAAAATGGTGGATCTGGCATATGTATTGCATCATTAGTAATGTTTAAAACATCATTAACGCCAATTTTGGAGCATTTAGACACAATCACAGTGATCCATAACAATGGCAAGCCAAGCCACGCGAAACCAGAAAATTTTGTTATTTTGATCTCGTTTGACCTTGAAGATATTGACCTAAGGTCACGAAAACTGCACACAATAGAGTTAACTATCATGCCTATCCACTCTGCGAATTTCGTTGTACTAGCCCTAATGGAAGCCGAGATCTTAGGGTGGCGGAATCCGCCCCCTCCAGTGCGCGTAATTTCCAGAGGCCCTCCAGGGCGCGTGTTAAGAATGTCAACATTGATATTCCGCGTTGCCGATCATGCTATCTTCTCAATGTGTTCTTGCAGCATTGCCGTTGATGCGAGACACGGTTTGAGAGGGAGAGAGAGAGGCGAACTATCCAATGCTGACTGGCATGTCCTCTGGGTTCCGGTCCCATTTCTAGCACTAAGCTGACGCAGCATAGCACACGGACATCGAAAGGGTCTCAAAATAGCGAAAGCAGAAAACCAACGCTGAACCCGCCCACTGATTTTTTGTCTGGAAGCTGCATCCTGCACTCAGTCCTCTATCGCCGCACACTGCCATGATATAGACAATGAAGCGAATTGATAGGCAGGGTCCTCAATTTTAGCACGCACACTGGAGAGGGGAGCGAAATCCGCCCCCATGTTCCATAAATAACTCCCGATCTTGCCGGTCGATATATGCCATTTGTTGTGCATCTGTCTCAAGATGTACGGCACGTCACTTACAACAAGAAAAACGAAAATCAGCCCAAAGTTTTTAAGTTAGAGTCCGCCAATGTCAAAATATTTCGTATCGTTAGACCACAAAAATCGGCGCTGATGCGCTTCCCGTATATCGGAAAAGAGAAGTGTTCATGGCAATACTAACGACTTGTTTGATGTATGTATGTTATGCAATATTGTTTCAAGATCATGTCATGTCACCAAGGTCAACTCAGGTCAAGTTCATGACCGGCCAATGGAACCAAACTTGTTCTATTGGAAGGTTGTCATTAACGCAAATGGCATGCGATTCATGTCATTTTGTATTTTACTCTCAGCTGAAAACTTGTTTTTCTCATTGTGAACCTAATCGTTCCCATACTTCATTCATGCACTTCAGCCCTTTCTTCATGAAGCCGATTTCGCCGGCCGCCCGCCGAACCGGCTCGCGGCCCGGTTCCAGTAATTGGAACCGGTAGCTAACCCGATAAAGTGCTGATACGTAGGTGACCTGAGGTCAGATATCGGGTCCATCATCTTATAAAGCATCATTGATGCCTACTTTGGAGCACTGAATCATAATCGCACCGATCCATGACCGCAAACAAACGCAAAACAAACGCAAAGTAACGCAAAACAAACCAAATATTACATGTGACTTCATTTAACCAAGAAGATATTGATCTAAGGTCATGACAACTGCACACAATAGAGTTCGCCATCATACCAATTTGCCCTGAAAATTCGTTGCTCTAGCTATCATAAAAGCCGAGATCTTATGGTGGGGCGAGAACCGCCCCCCCCCTCTCCCAGTGCGTGTAATTTTCAGAGGTTCTCCAAGGCGCGTGTTGGGCCAGCCTTTTGACCAAAATGACGCCAACTCGCCGACGGGAGTGGAGCACGAATCAGTGCTCTCAGGAGTGGTTCGTACAGTGCACAGAAACCACAAACGGCGCAAACAGAAACAATTATTGTTCTTGCGCCGCTAAGCGTAACAACCATTCAAACAGAAAGCGTGCATCGCCTTCAGCTTTGCGCAACAACCATTCAAACAGAAAGCGTGCATCGCCTTCAGCTTTCAGAGAAGTGGCAGACATGGGCTCCGTCTTCCTTTGCCGAAAGTAGCATCCGAACGTAGACAGTCTCAATCATATCGAAGGGGAATGTTTATCATTTTATCAAGTGTTGTATGGAACCAAATTTTGACGTTCAACAGCGAATGAACTTGCTTGCTTCAATAGTCACCAAATCTTGTTGATACACGTGCGTGCATATATATGTATATACATACGTATGTATGTATTATAAGCAGCTTCATCTCATCGTCTGATGAACCATGGGTGCATAGGCTGGCGAAAGCGAATTATCTATAACTTTTTTAATTAAATAATCTTGTGTCTGCTCGGTAATCGATGCATAGCGAACAGCGCAGTGATCGGGTCGTGTTTGAGTCGGTGTGACATAATCTGCCATCCGAAGCTAATCTCATTCACCCAGAAATATCCAATGTGTACAGAGTTGCTTGATTTCGCGGTTGTGATGAGGAACCTTTATTGCGGGATGACGACCGAATAAGTAGACAATGGGCTTCCCTGTGTCGATGACTTTCTCTTCCTATGCTCACCACCGTTAATCAGTTCCAAGTGTCATGCGTGTGGTCTAATTTCTGCTCGTAGATGTGGCAGAATGCAGTTCGCAATGGTGTCATATGCTTGTATTCTCGCGTTGGGTGCGCTAAGGAGAATCAGACGCTGCTGCTCCCTGTGAACCAAGTGGAGAACATCGGTTGTGGGTCGTGACCGATAAATGGTGCTCAAGTCGTCCCCATGTGGCGCTTCATGGTTCCTTGTTATGTGACGGCCCGCGGGGAAACGCGCTTGCTGTGCCGGCCAGACATCAAGTTGGAGCATGCAGTCGATGGCTGCACGGCGACATAGGTCGGCAGTTTTTTAATTGCAGCGGTCTATGATGTTGCCAGATTGAAATAAACCCAAGATAAATACATTTGCATGTCGAACATCGTGCTGAAGTTGTATCGCATGAGTGGTGCAATCGCCTGATACCCGCAGCTGATCAGTTTCATTGCGACTAAAGGAGTGGCACTGGAAGACGATTCCCCGGCTAGCTTCCTGTGGTTGGTTGAATAGGTGATTTTTTGTTACGTGACCACGTCACAACACCAACACCAGGCGTCGGGCTTACCGCCCGCTGGCCGATCCAGCTGCAATGTTGCGTGGTGTCCGGGCAGTAGGGGCCTTTTCTTGTCAACGTCACTTAAACAACGTATTCCCCCATGCGCCACAGCACGGTATTTGAGCAAACGCCATTCGACTTTTAGACAATTTAAAACATAACTGTTAATGTCAATATTGTTTGTTTGGGCAGGTACTTCCGCGACATCCCCAGATAGCGCTGGCGCCATTTCCGAGGAAGAACCGCTCGTCAAGTCCAAGTAAACTCCATGCATAAAGCGGTGGCATGCGAGATATATACATGGGACCAAGCCATTGAGGTGTTTGATTAAAACTACTTACACATGTGATGACTGAAATAACTCATGTACCTGTCGTCTTACTCCAGAAGCTTGCTGTTGGACAACTATGTTTTCAGGCATTGTGAAGCATACACCCAGTCGGCAAACGCCATTTTTAAGTCGGTTCGGACTGCTCTCGATGCGATTACTTCATGAGGTGACTCCAATAATGGCCCGAGAGTACTTTTTCCTCTGCCGAAGTTTCGATCGTTCAGCGTCCCCAGCAGCTAGGGTTGTGTCCGAAAATTACTTGCGTTTCTCTCGAAAATCACCGATAGTTTATTTTCCTCTGAAACAAGGTGTATACAAATCGCCCACTGCGATGCTGCCACTCTGTCCGGCCCCGCTCTTCCCCGGCTCGTCATGCTGTTACGGTTTCATGCACAGGGGCCGACACCAGGCGACGAAAATTAGAGGTTTGATATTGGCACACTCAGACGATATCACTCCACATCAGGACCTGCTAAGAGACACGGACGCTCTTCGCTCGTCAGGCCGGTCAGTACGTGCCACAAACAGGACTCCGCTACCACGTGCCTCATCACCAGGACTCCGTTACCACGTGCCACATCACCAGGACTTTGCTACCATGTGCCACATCACCAGGACTCCGCTAGCACGCGCTACATCACCAGGACTTCGCCGGCACGTGCCACATCACCAGAACGAAACTGGCATGTGCCTCGTCACCAGAACTCCGCTAGCACATGCCGCATCACCGAAACTCAGCCAGCAAGTGCCGCATCACCCAGAATCCGCTAGCACGTGCCACATTACCAGAACCCCGCCAACACTTATCGCATCAATAAGACTCCACCGACACGTGCCACATCAATAGGATCTCGCTGTCACGTCCCAAATCACCAGAACTCTGCTAGCTGCCTTCAGGTCGCAGGACAAACATCATCACGGCGTAGAGGCCGCGCGGCATTCCGTGCTGCCGCCTGGTGGCCACAACGCGAAGGTCGGCGCGAGCGAAAATCGCCTCCATCAGGTGGCGTGGGCGCGTGACACTAGAGTCGGTGGCGTCGTACTCGGCCTCGTCGCTAGAGGTCAGATTCTCCTTAACGACGATCACGCCATCGTCTCTGAGGCTCTTCCTGTGAAGCAGACCTTGGTCACCAACACTGCGTACACGATTCACTCCGAACCAGAGGCACAGCCAAGGGGGCCGGGTCCCTTTTGTTGTGCCTGTCAACCCCAACCAGTTACCATCTAAAAATACACTAGATCGAACGAAAAATTTAGCCGTTTTCACCAGACAAAATCCTACGTTTTAGCGCGCTCCGCGTACCGGAAGCTTTCTCAGTTTCCTCACAATGTTTTTGGGGGCCAGGCCCCTTCAGAAAAAATCCTGGCTGCGCCACTGCTCCCAATTTAAATACAAAAAGACAAACGAATGAATGTGTGTGCTGTGTGTGCGTGACAAGTCAGGCAGATCGCATGGCTATACCACGTCACTATCAACGGTTTATGATTATCAGTTCATGATCTTGGTAACAAATTGATTGCTAAACTGCCGCAAGGCTATCCGGAACTAATATGTAATGGAACTAACCGCAGCCGTTGCAATCTCATTCCTAAACATTGGAAGACGTTGGTTGATTATTGGTTTTGTATGCTTATAACTATTCACCCGGCACAAACACAACCACCCAAACAACTCTAAACGATTCACAAGGCGCAAACACAACCACCCGGACACTACCGAACGATTCACCCGGCACAAACACAAGGACCGAATATTACCAAACGACACAAATACAGCCTCCCAAACACAACCACACCTCAAGAAGAACCCACCACGCAGCGACAGCTGGTGGTGTGTGCTCATCTCAATGATTAATTACTCGCGAAATATGGCGAAATATGCCGCTTTCTGAACACTGAATCCATATCACTCCCAGCGACGATTTGACACCGTGCCTCGTGATGAGTCTTCATGAAGTCTTTGTATCTATATATATCTTGTTCATAAGTATCATGATTGTACTCACCATTGCGGATTGTGACGCATGAACATTCCTGAGCACAATTGCAGGCACAAGGGTTACCTGTGATGCCATCTGGTATACAATATCAGTTGATAAGGATAGGTATTTTGCATCGCTATCGCTAAAATAGCATTCCCAAATTAGGTATGTCAAATCAAAGGAAAAAGTGCATGCATGAGTCAGCCATTGTATCACAATTTTGTTTGAAAAGCTCATAAGTTACGCTAAGCGACATCGTTTCCATGACGAATTTCGACATCTTACTGTGCTCATTTCAACATCTCACACCTAACGAAAAGCCAATATTTTGACAATGGCTCTCACCTGCACCTGACTCTCTGCACCTGGCTGCACCTCACCTGCACCTGGCTCTCACCTGCACCTGGCTCTCACCTGCGCACCTCACCTGCACCTGGCTCTCACCTCACCTGGTCTCACCTACCTGGCTCTCACCTGCACCTGCTCCTCTACCTGCACCTGGCTCTCACCTGCCCCTGCACCTCCCTGCACCTGGCTCTCACCTGCACCTGGCTCCACCTGCACCTGCCACCTGGCTGCACCTCACCTGCACCTGGCTCTCACCTGCCTGGCTCCCTCACCTGCACCTCACCTGCACCTGGCTCACCACCTGCCACCTGGCTCTCACCTGCACCTGGCTCTCACCTGCACCTGGCTCTCACCTGCTCCTGACTCTCTGCACCTGGCTGCACCTCACCTGCACCTGGCTTCATCACCTGGCTCCACCTCACCTGCTCACCTGCACCTGGCTGCACCTCACCTGCACCTGGCTCTCACCTGCACCTGGCTGCACCTCACCTGCACCTGGCTCTCACCTGCACCTGGCTCTCACCTGCACCTGGCTGCACCTCACCTGCACCTGGCTCTCACCTGCACCTGACTCTCACCTGCACCTGGCTCTCACCTGCACCTGGCTCTCACCTGCACCTGGATCTCACCTGCACCTGGCTCTCACCTGCACCTGACCAAGAAGCGCTCCAGGTCGCCGTCGGTCAGGTGGCCCAGCACCCACTGGCACCACACCACGTCATACGTGTCCGCCGGCGGAGCGAACTCCTGCAGCCCTGCCGACGGAGGCGTGCCGTCGTCACACGCGACACCCGTCAAACTGACCCCACCCTCCGGCCCAGCCCGACACCCGCCAAACTGACCCCACCATCCGGCCCAGCCCGACACCCGCCAAACTGACCCCACCCTCCGGCCCAGCCCGACACCCGCCAAACTCGATTGGTGGCGCCCCCTCCCCAAAACGATTAATTTAATAAGAATAATAAGAATAAGAATAAGAATAATAATAATAATAATAATAAAAATAATAATAAGACGAAGAACAAGAATAGCAATAACAATAATACTAATCAAACAAATATAATAATAATAATAATAATAATAATAATAATAATAATAATAATAATAATAAGAATCATAATAACAACAATAACAACCATAATAATAATAATAATCACTAAATTTAAATGGCCGTGTGTGCAATAGCTTTTTGAAAGCAATATATGCGCTAGCCTGATAATATTGGATGAGAACATTCGTCCCCAGTACTGTCAGTATCAGCATATTGCTCACACACAGACAATACATTGGCCGAAGAATGTGTTTCGCGAAGAATGTAGCCGGCAGGAAAACCCGGGGAAGTAAATAAATCCACTACTAAGGTCAGCTATTTGTAGTTCAGTCCACACGAGTCAGTAGCGACATGTTGCACACACATGACGATAAATCGGCACAGGAATATGTCGCCGAAAACGGCCGACGATTTCATCGGAACTTTGGCTACCTGATGAGCCAGAAAAATCCACGGAATTCAATAAATATACCATTAATGTCAGGCAATTTGGATTCAGTCCACCTGCTACGAGCAGGGGTCCACACGCAGGGCCGATGATACCACCTATGTACAAATTAGTGCACTGTCTGGGCTAAAACAGCACCCTGGTCTGAAATATTACACCATGACTGAATGGCACAAGACATTAGTGCATGTTGGCACTCGGCATAACGTGACCTGTGTGACCAGTCTTGTGGAAGACATGGTGGAAGACATGGTAGAAGAGATGGAAAATAAGACAAGATTCGGATTTTGCAGATATTAAGCAAACGAGGTTCAGTGCATTCTATATCTGCATGCTAGCCAATCACAATACATTAGACACCATAACAACCAGCAGCACTTGTTTCCACGATTTCTCTGCCAATTAATTGCACCAGCGGTCCCCGTAAGTCAGAGCACTGGTCTTCTAAACGTGGTTTGGGGTTCCATTATCGATGGGGGCAATGGTATCGCCTAACGATCTTCACGATCTCCAACGGCAGCACACAGCATGAAACAGCACCAACCCACCATCAACATGCAGCGTGGTCGTGTTGCTGCAATAATGAGGTCCGGAATAAGGGCCTTTCAATTGAAAGCCCGGCAGCAAAACACCGATAGGCTGTGTTATCACGCTCCACGAACTGCATGCACCCAATTCGCCGCATAACCAGGAAACCGCCCCGTGCTTGCCAGCATCCTGTCCTTAAAGTGGCAAACTGCGATCCGATTCTTAATGATTTGGTATGGAAACAAACGGAGCCTTTTTCCTGATAATTGATCTGCCCGTCCGGAATTCGGATTCCTAGCTGCAGTCAAGAAGTTATTTCGTCAAATAATTATCGGAAGTCGCTTGTCACTTCTCAATGCATGTCGCAATCGCCCCAATTCATTTCACACTATATGATTCTACCTCAGCATGAGTGCGCATGGGTGTAGATTTCTGAGCATTATTTGGAGACGAGGGGCAGCATAAAATATCAAGATAATAGGTGGGTCCAATGGATTGGGGCATACCACATAGGGTCCCATGTTAAAAGTTGAAATGATTTAGGGAAAAGCCAACATAGGGGCAAGCGCTCTCCCAAAAGTATACATAGCAACAGCCTTGGGTGCGGGTGCATAGCAAGGCTTCAGCTGCATGTTCATAATTATGGTAGTGATTATGGTAGCGACTATGGAAATCAGTGATGGTTTATCATATTAATATCCAACATTTTCAAAACTAGCCAAGAACAACATATCAGTGAACACAAATAGAAACGCATGCTCCTACGAAATATATGCGTTCCCCGTGCCGCGCAGCCCCTGTAGCTCAGTGGTTAGAGCACTGGTCTTGTAAACCAGGGGTCGGGAGTTCGACTCTCTCTGGGGGCATCTGTCGCGCGCGGCTTTTGCTTAAAGACTCGTGCACTAATTCGACAGTTGCCTTACTTGTTGTGAAGTAGACAGGTTTATGCCAACTTAAACGTTTGACCGAGGCGTCTCACCAGCACCGAACCTGTGTCCAGTTAGTTCACAGCAAAAGTGTGTGTGCTATCACCACCCGCATAAACCAACGAGGCGTGACATTTTCGGAAGATGTACAAATCACTTACAGCCGAGGTTGGACACATAGGCTGTTCCTATAAATTATCATGTCATTTGTATCATTTGGAGGTTGAATTTCGTCGTTTTACAATAACATGATCCGTAGAAAGGTGTCCAAGATGGACTGGAAGGTGCGAACAGAGTTTATCTCAGTTTTCGATTACCACGAAATTTCCTCCCCATATCTTCACACCCATACAATTACATCTATACACGGTGCACAAACCTAGCCCCCGCGTACAGCCCAGCAATGCGTCATGTGTGTAGACGATTGAAAGATCACACACAACCCAACAATGAGTCATCTGCGTGGACCAGCGTTAAAATAATGGTTTTTCGTTAGGTGTGAGATGTCGAAAGGAGCACAGTAAGATGTCGAAATTTGGCGTGGGATTAGTGTCATCTAGGATGCCTTTGATGTCTTTACGATTCACATTTTAGTTAATGGCATACTTGTGTATGTGCCTTTATCGTTTGTTTTGGTATTAAAACTTCAGGAAGAGCTACGTTCCCGATAGCGATAAAAATACCTATGATATGAACTTGAATTGTATACCATATCACATTATAGTTAATCCCTTTGCCACAAATTGTGTTGCGATATGTTCGTGTAGCACCATCCCTTATCGAAAGCATGAGCATGATACCTATGAAATAGATAGTGTTAGAAAGGAGATACGAAGACTTCATAAGCATGCATCACGATGGAGGATGTCGATAATTATTGGAGAAGGATGTCGATTGGGTGTTCAGAAAGTGGTATATTGCACCCTATAACTTATAACTGGTGTGGACGATTGACATGTCATCCAAAACTGAAGAAGTAGCCATCTGTTCAGTGACGGACGAATCACGCAGACCAACAAAGACGAGGCGTCACCTGAGCGGAACCTGTTCGTACGCGAGTCAGCCTGCGGTCGAGCCACAGGCACAACACTCAACGAGAGGGGGACGGGCAGCAATAGATGTGCAGCAATAGATGGGCATTACACGATTCTAGGACAAATGTAATGTAATGTAGTGTATTTTCGGATCCTGCCGAGCAGGGTTCTTTAGTCTCCGTTACAGGTGCACCAATGTACCGCACAAATCATCGTCATGATCATACACGCATTATGCGGAAATACTAGAAATTAGAGCACACACGAAAATCAGAGCCCGGACATGCGCAGCATGACCAAAAACGATGTAGCCAACTGAATTCCTCACACCTGGAGGCAGATTATTCCGTGTTCGTTAAAAATTTCGAAAACTGAGTGAGCATCTGCCTCGGATATGAAGTGGTCAAATTTCAGTCATCCTAATTCTTTCACGTTGCAGACACATGATACCGGTATTGCAAGTCGGCGACAATACTTGCACCAGTTACTTTTAATGCGTCGCTTCTGGGCCCTGTTACAACTTCCCCAGACGGACACACAGTATCGTATGTGGGGGGACACGAGTGGCTCAATTAGCACCCGTCCGTAGTGCGAGAAAACTTATGACGCAGTCTAACTGCGCACCAGCTGGGTCTGGGTCTTCCTGCGCCGCCGCTGAAGGCGCTCCTCTTCCCGTTCCCGTATCCACAGCTCCCGGCACCTTAGGTAGGTGGCACCAGATTCCCTGTGCATGCCTGAGAAATAAATGTATTGCCTGGAAACATACCCAATAACTTATCATTCAAACTGTACAAATGCAATTAGGAACGTTTTCTGTAACTGATTAGCTGTCCTAGGTGACCGTTTCTTCTCCTGACCATGCTGGTAAACCCTATTCGCCCCTTGTCTCAGATCATTCTTCCTGCACCGCTGCCGTCGTCGTTGATACCTCCCGCGATTTCAATTCTGGTGCTTCCGCTTCCGGCATCGCCGTCACTCGCACTGCCTCAGCCTCCACTAGTCTACCAGACTGTAGTAATTCTGAGAGGAGTGAGAGAGGCAGTGAAAGCGACCCGGACTTTGTTCTTGCGCGCTAGCACAAGAAAAGGAGGGTAGAGACATCTTTATCACTAATGTCCGAGGCTACCGATGCCTGTGATATGGGATCACGGAAAGTATTCAAAATCGTTTCGGCCTATGCTGTAGCGGGGGGGGGGGGCGCACAGATTCCGAGGTCAAAAGTACAGAGAGCTTTAGAGAAGAGCAGGCGGGAGAAGGTGCGAGAGGTAAGTGCTAGCGCATCATACTGTACTACAATGTTCTGCGATGGCATAAATGATCTGAAGCGCGGCCAGAGGCCCGGGACTCTGCTGAAGATGCACAACATCTCTGTCAACATGCATTCCGGCGATGTCTTTGTCGGCCACTTCAGCTGCAGTGGCCGACATAAAGGTCAGGCGCTGGCGGACCAGCTCGCCAGCTTCCTCGGGGAGCGGGGCATCGACCTGGCCAAGGTGCACATTGTGGGAGGAGATGGGACCAACTCGGTAGTGGGATACAGCGGCGGCTGGATAGCCAAGCTGGAGGCACTCCTGGGCCGGCCACTCACCAGAGTGGTATGCCTCTGCCACCAGGCCGAGTTGCCGTACCGGGCCCTGTTCTGCGCCCTGGATGACCGCACTACTTCCAAAAGTAAGTTTGAAGGGCCAATCGGCCAGATGGTGGCGGGCGCGGTGCATGAGCTGCCATTGGTGAAGTTCCAGCCCCTGGCCTCCGCCGAGCTACCGCTCCTGCCGGCTGATGTAGAGCAGTCGCTGAGCTCGGATCTATGGCTACTCTACCAGTGTGCAAGGTGCGCGGCGCCCGGCGATGGCAGCCTAGTGGCGAACCGGATCCACGGCCAGCTCAACTTGGCACGGTGGTACACAGCGCAAAGCCGGCTGCTGCGGGTATATATGTCCCAGCAGAGCCCCGGTGACCAGCTAACGACCCTGGCCCTGTACATCGTGGTCGTGTACATCCCCACAGTCATGGCCATCAAGTCCAGGCCGAACCTGGCGGAAGCGCCCCGCCACCTGTTTGATCAGCTGCAACGGTAGCAGCGGCACTTGAACGGCACCGACCTGGAAACCTATTGGCGCTGCATGACCGATGTAGTCGATGCGCCCCTAAGCTCCAATAACCAACCAACCAACCAACCAACCTGGAAACCGTGCAGGAACGCCTGTGCGGGAATGCCCTGATGGCCCACCCAGAGAACGTCGTGCTGTCGATGCATATACATTTTTACATACATTTTTGCTTAAGCACATTTGCACTTGCGTACTTTTCTGTTTATGTACATGTGCACTGTACATTTGGATTTACGAATAGTTGCGCTTACGTATATTCGCGCTTGCGTACTTTTGCTTTCACCTACTTTTGTTTGCGTACATTACCGCGCACGTACATTTGCATGTCCACACTTTTGAACATACACACACTTGTACTGATATACCTTTATCATGTGTGCATTTGCGCTCACGTACACCTGTCATTCATGCATCTATACTTACATACAATTGACATACATTCATCAGCGCTTACGTACATTTACGTACGTACATCTGCCATTTGTACATTTGCGTACGCACATCTGCCATCCGTACATTTACTTGACGGGGCGGGGATGGCCGAGTGGTTAAGGTGTCGGGCTATGGGTACCAAAGGTCCCGGGTTCGACTCTAGCGCCACTCAGGACATTTCCCAATCCCGCGGCCCACCGGCGAAACAGTGTGGGCGGCGCCATTAGCCGTGAATGTGCATAGTGTGTCGTGAGCCAACCAATAAACAATAAACAATAAACAAACATACACTTGACGTACAATTGTCCGGTTACTGTGTAGGGAAGGAAAATGATCAGACATGATTGTTTTTCACTGGCTGTTAGCCACTTGAATTCCAGCTAACTCTCGAGGTGTTGAATCCAGCATCAGTGTATGTGTATGTGAAAGGTGGAAGGGCGAAGCATTCACTTCTGGCATCAGTGGTTGACTAGGTCTCCACAGACGATGAGCTCAGTGATAAATTAATCGTGAAATAAGGTGGAAAGTACCACTTTCTGATCACTCAATCGACAGCCTTCTCCAGTAAGTATCGACATGCTGCTCCATGATGCATGCTTATAAAGTCTTCATGTTTCCTTTATAACAGTATCTCACTTATCAGTATCATGTTAATGCTCCCAATAAGGAATGATACACGAACATTTCGCAGCAACGCAATTTCGGGTAAAGGTGACATGGTGTACAGTACCAATTTATAGCATAGGTAATTTTCTCCATGTCCCGAATATAGCTCTTCCTAAATGATGAATATCAAAGTAAATGTCAAATGTAGTCGTAAATACCAACACCATTGGC
The DNA here is from genome assembly GCA_034440575.1 of Imbricaverruca yamaguchii. NCBI lineage: Eukaryota > Metazoa > Arthropoda > Thecostraca > Neoverrucidae > Imbricaverruca > Imbricaverruca yamaguchii. The sequence goes on along the minus strand of JAOTOL010000820.1, from coordinate 1,342 downwards.
TCAAATTTGAGCCTGAAAAACATCAAAAGCATCTTAATTGACACTACTTCCCTGGCGCATTTCGACATCCTTCTGTGTCCGTTTCGACATTTCACACCTAACGAAAAAACATTATTTTAACCCTGGTTGAGCTACACCCCGGTGGTAGTTATTGGTTTTGCGACATGTGGACAATTGAGTCCCAACTCATGTAGCATCTCCAATCTCTCACGCCGATTGGTTGCGGGCAAAGAGTAGCGACAGGCGGGACTCGAACCCACACTCTTTCCATCGTGACACGTGCAACTTACCCCTATACTACTCGTCCCCTGAGCTGCACCCCAACTAGCAGAAAGGTATTCATGAATGTCTGCTACTCTATCAAAATTGTGTGGCATATCTAATTAATTGTCCTGCCTCTGCAAGCCCCCAGCCGACGCGCGCGTGCCGGTCACCGCGACAGGTGCTCACCGGCACAAATGATCTGGCCCACGTGCGGATTGTCCCGCAGCGTCACGCGTGCCGCCTCCACGAACTTGGCGCACTGCTCCACTGTGTCGACTGTGTCGAAGAGGCGCGACAGCAGGTGGCGCGTGACACGGCCGATGCCGGAGCCGCAGTCGAGCGCGCGCCGCCGACCTGGAGGCCGCTGCCACTGAGCACACAACACCATTGGTAAATGTTTCGCAGGAATCAGTGGAAATTATGGGTCATTCGATTTGACATGAACACGTTATATTTTGCATTTTCGTTAAATTGTTCACATACGAATAAAATAATGATTTTCTGATGTTCTTAATAAATTAGCCTTCCTTTTTAATTTATTAATAATAATACTTGGTAATTAATTTGAAGAATTGCACACAAAAGTATTCTGAAATAAAAAGAAAGGCCATTTCCTAGCCTTATCCGATCCCACCTGAGACAGGAAGTGAGGACATCACAGATAGGTTTATGGTGATCCATTTTCATGGCAAATTTGTGTTACTTACCTACCAATAGTTTTGAACAGCACAAACCAAATGAAAACATTTGCAAACATCTGAGTTGAAAATGGGGACTGTGATACAGTGATTGGTTGGTTATTGCAGTTTAGGGGCACATCGACTGAGTCAGTCATGCAGCATCCATGTGATGTAGTGAGTGGTGTGTATATACAACACAAAAATGCAGCACAACTGTACAAATGAATGACACAGACAGCCACCAGTGGCCAACATCTCTACATAGCTGCTGCAGCACACCTTCCCCATGGCCGTGAGCAAGATCGCCGGTCGATTTGATGTCGATGTGCGACACCTGTCCCAGGCCGCCCAGCATGCCACTCAGCGATGCTAGCACCCTGCACCAATAGCTGTTGGCT